>JAODAL010023354.1:0-62829 GCA_025379985.1 Phyllomedusa bahiana | reverse complement strand
TTTTTAAATTTATTTTTTGGGGTTTTGTTTTTTACTTTTTTACACTTTTTTTTTTTTTCCCCTTTTTTCTTTTAAACCTTCCCCGTCAGATCTTCATGCAATAGGAATCACAAAAACCAGCTTATAGCGGGATCATGGTCCCATGGCAAGGGTCTGTAACGCTGCCACAAATGCATTGGGGGCCCATCGTGACGTCCCCAGAAAAACCCGGTTTCTGTCATTAAAATTTCCCGGGTTTTGCCGGGTAGGAGCCCGGGGGTACCGGCGCTCAGCCCCTTTACTGCGCCAGGATCAGGGCAGAAAGGAAGCTAACTCCTCCCCGGCCCGCAGCCGCAAAGGGTCCCCCACGTTTCGCACATCGGGGGGTTTTAAACCCCCCTGGGTGGCCGGGAGCCACCCCGGCCGGGGGGGTTTGCGGCTTTTATCCCAACGGTAAAAACGCTTTTTTCCCATGCCGCGATCTTGCGCGCTCCGCCGGGGAGCGGAAAGATCCCCCTTGACGTCCCTCATACGGCAATTTGGGGGAAAACCCCTCCCCAAACTTTCCCGTATAGTGGGGCAAATTTTGGAAAGGGGTTTAAATTTAAAAATTTGGGAAAGGTTTTTTTGTTAATAAAACTTTGTTTAAACCTGGTTTTTAAGGTTAACCCCAAATGTTTTTTCCTTCAGGTCAAAACCTCCCAATTTTTTTTTTTTAAAAGGAAAAGGGACCATATTAAGTTTTTAAATTTTAAAATTTTGGGTTTTTCCCTTTAAATTTTGTTAGCCCCCATCTAAAAAAAACACAGGGTTTTTTTGGGACATGAAAATTATTTTAACTTTTTAAAAAATTTAAATTTAAAAACCATTTTTTTAAACCAAAAATGCAAGAAAAAAAAATGGGAGAATTTTAAAAAATTTTTTTTTTTCCCTTAAAGGGCCCAAATTTGAGAAGGAAACAAACCCCTTTATTAAAAAAATTTTAAAATTAAAAAAAAAACCAATTACAACAAATTTTAAAGGAAAAAAAACCCCCAAAAAAAAGGTTTTTATTTTAAACGGGAGGGGCTAAGAATTTTTTAAAAAAAAAAGAAAAAATTTAAAAGTAAAAAATTTTTAAGGAAAAAAACTAAGAAAAAGAAAGGAAAATTTTGGGGTTTTTAAAATTTAAATTAACCCCCAACAATATTTTTTAAAATTTTATAAATTTTAAGTAAAAAAGGAAAAAAAGGAAAAGTTGGGCCCTTTTAAAAAAATTTTTTGGGAAAATGGGGGCTGAAAAAAACCCCAAACTATTAAACCTTTTTCCCTTTTTAAATTTTTATTTACAAAAAAAAGGAATGCCCCTTCCCTTTGAGGCCAAGTAATTAATTTAAATTTTTTAATCTCCCAAAAGAATAAACCCTTCCTTATCTTTGGGAAAATTAAAATAAAAAATTCCCGGGCAGAGGTTACACCCATTGCCCCAAAGGGGAAGTTTTATTTTATAAAAGAAAACTTTATTCCTTTAAAAGGGAACGTAGAGGGATCCCCACCCCTTTTTCAAAGATACAGTCCTGGGTAAAAAATTTAAAATTTTTTGGGGGGAAAATCTCTATTTTGGGTTTTTAAAAAATTTTTAAAAACAAAAATTTTTTAAACCCCCCCCCGGAAGCCTTTTTCTCAAAACAAATAACCCTAATTTTGCTTGCCGGGGTAGGAGTCCCCCCCCAGCCTTTTTATTATTTTGTTTTGCCCCCTTCTTGAAACCGGTTAAGCTCTAAAATTTTTTTTCCTGTTCCCCCTTGGTGCCCCAAAACTTCCCCAAAAATTTTCCCATTTTTTGGTCAAACCCATTTGACTTTTTAAAATGGGAGAATAATATTCCCATCATGTGCATCTATGCCCCTTTTAATACAGTACAACCCATGATCTTATTAGCCTTGGCTGCTGCTGCCTGACACCGGCTGCTACAGTTACGTTTACGGTCCACCAGGATTCCCAAGTCCTCTCCATGTCACTTTACCCAGTGTTTTTTCCAATTTAACATGTAATCATGTAATAGATTTTTCCTCCCCATGTGCATAACCTTGCTTTTTATCAAGTGTTAAACCTCATCTGCCACTTCTCTGCCCAGGCCTCCAACTATCCAGATCCTTTGTAATAACACATTCCTCTATTTGTTGATTACTTTACAGAGCTTAGTATCATCTGCAAAGATCGATATTCTACTGTGCAATCCCCGTGTAATATCATTTATGAAAAATTAAAAAAGGATAGGGCCCAATACTTGAGCCCTGTGGTTTCCCCCACTAGTAACAGGGATCAGTCTGAGTAAAGCACCCGTTTATTACTACCCTTTGTTTTCCTAATCAGTGAGCCAGTTGCTTACCCACTTGCACACATTTTCCCCCAGTCCCGCATTCTCATTTTACTTACAACCTTTTTTTGTGGCACGTAAACAAATGCTTTAGAGAAATCTAGATATATTACATCCAAAGCTTCACCCCGATCCAGTCTAGAACTAACCTCCTTAATACCCTTAATATTCTGCAGGGTACCCATACAATACCCATTGTTCTTTTGTTATTTATGTTGTAGATTGAAAAAAATTACCTAGTCTCTATATTCTTATTAATAGCAGTTTGTGTTGGTGAAATGTGATCATTTGTTTTAGCATAATTGCCTATTAAAATGTTGATGCCAATTCCTGTTTTAGGATCCAAGAAGCACAGGAATGTAACGGGTGGCGCCGCGTCCCGGTCCGCGGGCACACCCGTGTCCCTCTCACCGGACGCCCGGCGGGGACGGATGGCGCTGCTGGCCATGCTATGGGCCGCGGGCGTACCTGTCCCATCCACTTACCTCACCACGCTCCTGTCCTGCTCTCTTCCTCTGCTGGCCGTAATGCGCATGCGCGCACTCGTTTATGTAAATTTAAAGGGCCAGCGCGCCGGTAATTGGTTAATTGCCGGGCGCTGACCCTATATAGTTTATGTCCCCGACTATGTCTATGCCTCACGACTTTGTACCACGCTACACCAAGGCTGCCACCGCAAGCAAGTCACATCAGGGGTAGCAACTTGGTAGACTCCCGCCGCAGCAAGTCCATCCCGCTTTGCGGCAGGCTCTGGTGAATACCGGGACCTACTTAGATTCCGCTCCCTGGCGTGGCTTACACAATCGCTTGCGGCGGTCCAGTGGATCCACTATCCCGGCCGTTACAAGGAATTTATCTCAAGCCCTAGAATGACATGTGTAAAGTCTAAGTCTCATGTTCGCAAGCCTTTATCCTTGTAGACAGGTTCATGCAAGCGCTTCTGATCTGCTAGTCATGACTGAGTTCTCTAAAAAAAAAAATAAAGCTATACTTTAATACTCACCCATATCAAGGATGAACCCTCGAAAATGATGCGCACAGCTTTCCATTCTATTCTATGGCATTTCCAAACACTGTGTTTAGCTGTACTCAGAATTTCCATAGAACAGAATGGAGAGTTGTGTGCAAGTGTGACTGGCTCTGCATTCTGAGACATAGGTTTGGGTCCTAGAACCCCAAAAGTTATCACACTGTGATGGCATATCCTAGCAAAATGGCATCAAATGAAAGATTATCAAAGAGGCTTGAAGGCTTGAAAAAGGTCCCTTAGGTGGACTGAAACGTTGCATTGACATGGCTGAATAAATTTTAAACACTATTTTCAAGATTCTCGGAGTGCTGTGGATTTTTCTACTTTTTTTTTTTATATATATATATTTTAAAATAATATTAATATATATATATAAAATATATATAATATAGAAAAATAATTTTTACATATATATATTTAGCACTGGAAATGTATTGTCCCCCAATATAAAGGTAAATTGGTTGCATAATGAGAACGCTTGAAAAAATTTTTTTCCGTGTAACAGTAAACATTTCTCCACCAATGGAGTACATATGACTTTTTCATCAACTTTTTATTTTTGGTTAAAGGGGTTTTCTCACCATGCTGTTTCACAGATCCACAGGCAACTATAGATTAGCATATTTAGCTCTTCTATGACTAGCTTATTGTTACAATGACCTAAATGCAGGATAAATGTAGTTAAACAAAGCTACAAACTTCCAAGAAGCGAAAACCAGTGCTGATCAAAGGTAAATAATGCACTTAGTAGTCTAATGGACCAAATTTATGAATATCGTATCACAGTAGGACTGGTATAAGACTTTCTCCTATCGCCCCCTTATCCAGACTTATGATATAAACATCAATACAGTCCAATGTAGTAATCTTTTCTTTTATAATATCTCTATTTTTCTTCATCTGACAAAGCCCATAAACATCTTACGGCAACATTATACAAAATGTATCATATGAGAAGTAGAAAAATCTAGGAAGGGTATGTTCAAACGGCTTAAATTGCCACGTATTTCGGCGCGCGTTTCGCCGCGTATTGTGCTTTATGCGAGGCAAAATGCGCGCCACAATTAAGATAATACATAGCTCTCATAGAGAGCTATGGATTACGCATCGTGTCCCCACGCGTACAATATGATCATATTGTATGTGCGGGGGAAGAATTGACATGTTGTGCCACCAACAATGCATGTCGATGGGGCCGGGCGGCTGCCGGTCCCCCTGTGCTTTGGAATTACGTGCTGTTCCAAAACACACGGTGTATTGCGGCGCAATTGTGCATATTGTACACGCGGCGAGACGACGCGTTATCCATAACTCTCTGAGAGCTATGTATTACCGTAATTGTGGCGCGCATTTCACCATGCATAAAGCACAGTACGCGCCGAAATACGTGGGAATTTAAGCTCTGTGAACATACCCGAACTATTGTTTAATGTTAACACTAAGGACATGACCGCTATGTCGGACATATCGCAGGTATTTCTGCTTCTCATATGATACTTTTTGTATATTGTTTCCCTAAGATGTTTATGGGCTTTGTCAGATGAAGAAAAATAGAGATATTGTAAAAGAAAAGATTGAAACATGGGACTGTGTTAATGTTTATATCAATGGTAAATAATCTCTTTAGAGATGCTCTGTCTGATCATGGTGACGACCCTCCCTGCTCTCTACCTAATCATGGAGGGAGATATTAATGGTAACCTAGAAACACTTGTGTGCACTCTAAGAAGATAAAATCTCTCTGATCTCCTGACCAGGACAATATCAGAAGAGCAATGTATTTGATAAAAGTCTTGATTTACCATTCCCTAAATGCTGAAAGTTAATCTTTGTAGTGAGAAAACCTTTTTAACTTCGCTTCCAAAATAAAATGGAGTTAAAATTGTAACTGTAGCAATTCTGGCCTTTTGCCCTTTTTAGGGTTGACCATGAACAGGCAGCAGCTAGACAGACTGGAAATGACTTGATAAGGTCCTCATAGGTTGTCTGAAGAATTAGGGGACCAGGGTTGTACTCAGAAGGCAGTCATTATCTTCCATTTCACATTGTATTGCTGTTAAATCAATCTGGCCAGACAGACAGTCAGCATGTATGGGTGTACATGATCTGTATCGGTGAACAGTGCCTTCCAAGCAGATCAAGACACACTAATTGTTTGGACATCCACTTAGCAAATGAGGTTCATTTTAGAAAAATGTAAACTTATGCACCTGGATACTAATTAACTACAGGCATCATATATTCTGAGGGGTAGAAAACTGGGCGAATTTCTTGTTGAAAATTATCAGGTGTACTTGTAAATTATAGACTGTATAACAATTCAATGTCAATCAGCTGCCTCAAAGGCCAGCAGGGCATAAAAATGGCAGAATTGGGGGATGTGGCAGAACGACCTCAGACGGTCGCAGGATTCTGCCACTAGGTGGCGTACAGCAGGAGATCTGCTGCAGACGTGCCACCGAAATACTGGATTCGGGGGGGGAAGGCATCCATGTGGCGTCAGTACCCTGAGGGTACTGACATGTGTAACTAGTATGGCTGCTATGCAGCTTGTGATGGGTTGCTTTCCCGGGACGGTTACAGTGTTGGGTGGGAGGCCATCCCCACGTTCCAGGCCAGGTTCGGTTCCAGTTCCAGGATTTACCAAGCCTATAAAAAGCCTGTCTCTTCAGGTGATCGGGGGCTGTGGTCTGCCACCTGAGAGTGGAGCAACAGAGGAGCTAGAGAGAGCTCTGGCCCCCGGAGGCTTGAGGACAGCCTAGAGTGTACAGAGACTGTACAGTGTTGGTGGGAACTGGACAGTAGGTCCAGACCACAGATTAGAGAGGGAAGCGAACATTGTTTAGCTAGTGGCCAGACGGCCGAGGGTTTATTTTGTATTGTTTTCTGGTGTACTACTGTGCCTTTTTCTGTGCCTGAATAAAGCTGGCGGAGGCCAGTTTAAAGAAGCCTGGTGTCGGCGTGCCATCCGTTTACAAAAGACGGCGATCCAGTGAGCAGAATACCCCCAGGACGGCCCAGGAGGGCGTCCAAACGTGAGTGGACTGTTACAGGGAATTAATGTTGAGTTGCATTACCCTGGCCGTGTTACAGTGAATAATGGATAAAAATTAAAAATCTACAAAAATGTGAAATTTTTAAATTTGACTTCTACTTTGCTTTAATTTCTGTGAAAAGCCTAATGGATTAATAAAGTTCCTAAATGTTGCTTTGAATACTTTAAGGGGTCTAGTTTCTTAGATGGAGTAATTTATGGGGGTATATAACATACAGGCCCCTCAAATCCATGTCCGAACTGGACTGTACAAAATATCTAATCCCCCTAATGTCGTAAAAAAATAAAGACATTTAAAAAATAATGCCAACCTACAGCAGACATATGGTAGATATTAGTTATAAACCATTCTGTGTGGAACTACCAGTCTTACACACACAAATTTTAGAAGTTTGAAAATGACAATTTTTTCCAAATTTTGATGATATTTTGAAATTTTTCTACAAAGGATTCAATGGACCAAAATTTCTTACTAACCTAAAGCACAATGTGTCACGAGAAAACAGTTTCTGAATCACATGGATAAATAAAGGTAAAAGTATCAAAAAGTGACACGTCATATGAAAAATGGAGCTCTGTCAGGGAGCTGAAAACTGGCTTCAGCGGTAAGGGGTTAAAAGAGGCTTGGACTCGCGGGACATTTTTGTAATATTGCCTCTGTATAAAGCATTGATACATCCTCATCTGCAATATGCTATTCCAATCTGGGCTCTAGCTTATAGAAAGGATGTCCTGGAGTTAGAGAGAGTACAAATACTTGCAACCAAACTAATAAGAGGAATGGAACATCTTAGTTATGAGAAAAGAATTAAACTTATTAAGTTTTGAGAAAAAACTGCTGCGGGAAGACATGATTAATTCATATAAGTATATAAATGGCACCTACAAAAAATACAGTGAAAAGCTACAGTATCTCACAAAAGTGAGTACACCCCTCACATTTTTGTCAATATTGTGTTATATCTTCTGATAGGACAACACTGAAGATATGACACTTTAAAATAATGTAAAATAGTGTATAGCTTCTATAACAGTGTAAATTAATTGTGCCCTCAAAATAACTCACGCAGCCATCAATGTCTAAACCGCTGGTAACTAAAGTGAGTACAACCCTAAGTGAGAATGGACAAATTGTGCTCAATTTGCCATTTTACCTCCATGGTGTCATGTGACCCGTTAGTATTACAATGTCTCAGTTGTGAGTGGGAAGCAGGTGTGTTAAATTTGATGTTATTGCTCTCACACTCATACTGGACACTTGAAGTTCAACATGGCACTTTATGGCAAAGAACTGTCTGAGGATCTGAGAAAAAAGAATTGTTGCTCTACAATGTAGAGTCTACATAAAGAAGGCCTAGGCTATAAGAAGATTGTCAACACCCTGAAACTGATATCCATGACCATACAGCAGTTTAACAAGACAGATTTCACTTAGAACAGGCAGCGCCAAACAAAGAAGTTGAGTGAATGTGCTCAGCGTCATATCCAGAGATAGATGTATGAGTGATGCCACCATTGCTGGAGAGGTTTCAAGGGGGGAGGAGTCAGCCTGTCAGTGCTCAGACCATGCACCAAACACTACATCAAATTGGTCTGCATGGCTGTCATCCCAGAGGGAAGCCGCTTCTACAGATGATGCACAAGAAAGCCTGCAAACAGTTTGCTGAAGACAAGCTGACTAAGGACCTGGATTACTGGAACCATGTCCTGTGGTCTGATGAGCCCAAGATAAACGTATTTGGTTCAGATGGTGTCGAGTGTGTGTGGTGGCAACCAGATGAGGAGTACAAAGACAGGTGTGTCTTGCCTACAGTCGAGCATGGTGGTGGGGGAATCATTGTTTGGGGCTGAATGAGTGCTGCCAGCTGTAGAAAGCTAAAGTTCATTGAGGGAACCATGAATGCCAACATGTACTTTGACTTATTGAAGCAGGTCCTGATCCTCTGTCTTTTGGGCTGCAGGGCAGTATTCCAACATAATGACCACTGCCTTGCTAAAGAAAATGAGGGTAAAATTGCTGGACTAGCCAAACATGTCTCCAGATCTCAACCCTATAGAGCATCTGTGAGGCATCCTCAAATGGAAGGTGTGCAAGGTCTCTGTCATCCACCAGCTCCATCATGGAAGAGAATTTCAGTGGCATCCTGTGAAGTTCTAGTGAACTTCATGTCCAAGACAGTTAAAGGGGTTGTCTCGCTACAATGATTGGGTTTTAATTAAAAGATCTTTAAAAAACAAGCAGCTTTGCAATATATGTTCATTACAAATGTCCTACTGATTTTGAGCTAGCCCTGTTCCTAGGAGTGCATCAGCTTCTCAAAATTCTATAGCAGCCGACCTGTTGATCCTTATCTTACTGGCTGTCAGGTCTGTATGACTCATCACCTTTGAAGACAGGTCTGAGCAGAGAGCCCCTCCCGCACAGAATGCTTCTGTAGTGTAGGGAGGAGGAGGGAGGGCTCTGGCTTCTATGTCCGTGCTGCCTGGATTAACCCTGTGTGTGCCTGCTTCCTCCTGCTCTCTACACAGATTGAGCAGAGATTAGGCTGATCAATAGATGTGACAGCAGTGACCCTGTGTGTTACTATAATCATGATGTCTGTGGAGCTGTAACTATAATAATACTATACAGATCAGGGAGGCTTGTGAACAGTTCATGCTGTGCTGTACTAGGGACACATCCTGAGTAACACTTTGCAGCTTTCCTGCCTCTGCTCTGAGAGGGTTTGTTTGTTGTTGCTGGAGATGTGGAGATACGTAAGCTAAGCAGAGGGTATAGGAACACTATTAGCAATCATAGACCTCTCTAGGCAGGCACACACAGGGTTAACTCTGGCAGCAATCCCCCTGCCCCCCCCCCCCTGCTGTATAGAAGTTAAGGGCGGATAGCTGCCTGTGTGCTGAGGGGAGGGGGGAACAGGGAGGAGAAGAGACAGAGAAGCTAGCACGCCCCTCAATTCAACTCCCATTCACAGACAGAGGCTGAAAGCTATTAATGAGACAACTCCTTTAAGGCAGTGCTGGAAAAGAATGGTGGCTAAACATAATATTGACACTTTGGGCACAATTTGTCCATTTTCACTTAGGGGTGTACTCACTTTTGTCACCAGCGGTTTAGACATTGGTGACCGTAATTTTGAGGGCACACCAAATTTACAGTGTTCTGCAAGCTGTACTCTGACTACTTTATATTGTTTTGAAGCGTCATATCTTCAGTTTTGTCCCATCAAAAGACATACTACATTAACAAAAACGTGAGGGAGTACTCACTTTTGTGAGATACTGTATTTCATGTAAAACCACCTAAAAAAAACAAGGGGGCACTCCCTATGTCTGGAGAAAAAAAGAATTCAATATCCAGAGAGGAAAAGCCTTCATTACTTGTGAATATGCAGAATAGCCTGCCTGAGGAGCTGGTCACAGCAAGAAAGGGTTTCAAGAAAGGCTTAGATAACTACTTACAACTAAATGACATTAATTCTTATGTAGCAGTATTAAACATCTAGATCCAGTCTGATGGCAAATTTGGGATCAGGGATTAAATGTTTCTTTAGGGCAGATTGGTTCATTCCTTATGGGTTCTAAAGTCTTAACCAGTAGAGGGAAACGAAGCTTAAAAATTTCCTTCATCCCCAGCTTTCCACACCCTTGGTTGAACTTAATTGACATGTCTTTTTCTCAACCGTACTAAAAATGTAATTATGTAAGTTTCATCACAGCAGCACCCAAACAGTTAAAAAAAAAAAAAAAAAAAAAAAAATTTTTTCACAGTTTCAAAAAATTTTCAGTTACAGAATTGACCTGAAAGCCTATAATAATTTCTTTTTGCAACTCTGATAAATTTTATTCATGGCCGTAACAAGGGATATGTGTCCAGACAGCCTATCGCCAGCTCCTGGCACGTGACGTCCTTCATGAGCTGCAAGTTGCCAACATCAAAAGTAGCATGTAGTCATAATAATGTGACTCGACTGCCATGTAAAAAAGACTATAACTTCTGCCGTGTTTTTCTGAGGCCCTGATGAAAGTCTTAAAGGCAGGGTCTGGAACTGAAAGTCCTTGAACAAAGCTATTCATAGAAATTGATGGCAGTCTCTGTGAATCAGAACATGAAAATATGTACCCTGAACTTCTGTAGAGGCCATGTAACAAACCTTTCAGCGTAATGTTTGCTTCCCATGCTCCACTGGTCTTTTTTATGAGGAACACTGGAGAATAAAAGCCTCCTTCGCTTTTGTCTGCAGGGACTGAGCTACAACATGTTTTTGAATTAGAGATCTGATTTTGCCTTCTAAGGCCAGCTGATTTTCTAGCTTAGTGGTTAGATATGTGAGGAAGAATTTTTTGGGTGGTTGGGCAGAGAATTTCAGCTGATATCCTTTCACAGTGGTCTGTAGAATTCATCTTGAAGAGGTTATTTTTTCACATGCTGGGACACATTGAGTTAATCGGCCTTCTGCAGGTGACCTGGCCCCCGTGAGAGGATCCTGAGGACTTGTCATTATTAGGATCAAACAGAGGCTTAAAGGCAGTCCACATAGACAACTCTTGGACCCTGTGTCCCCAGACTATAAGGAAAGCCAAATTAACTACCTGGCCATGTTAGACAGAACAGTCTCTTTAGCTGCTACTTTGATACTTCTGATGAAGCGCAGGTACACGCGCGAAACGCGTTAAGTTCTGTTTATATGTTTTTAATTTTGCATCGATAACTCCGTAGCAATTTTAAGAATAAAAACTTTTTCATTGAAAACCTTTATCCTGGGCTTTTTTTATTTTCACTGCACGTGCGCCGGGTCCGTTTTTCCTTTTTTTCCTCTTGGCAATCTTCTCCTACCGGTTCACCGAATGGAGCTCCAGAGAACAGCGGCTGCCGTAATAAGGGCTACGGGATACAAATAGCCCTGCAAGCGCTTATGAGTGTGTGCCTCTACATTAGTAGCGCAACACCAAAAGGTGAGAATATATCATCACTTTCCACCTATTACCCCTATTGTTACAGTATAACACTATTGTGTGCCCCCTCTCTGTTTTCTTTTCCCTGCATATATATCTTTAGCTGCTATACTCACTGCATTGGCTAAGGCATCAGATAAAAAGTCAGTAGACTTCTTAAGCACCGGCAATGAAGCTAGTATCTTCTTTCTGGGGTGTTGGACCTAAGATGCTTCTCTAACTACTGCATCTGCACCTTTCAAGGCTTGAGCAGTATAGGTTGCCGCAACACTAGTGCGTAGAGTGGCTGTATACTTCTTGAGGAAACTTACCCACCTTATCCATGGACTCTTTCAGGAAGCCCACATCTTCAGTGGGGAGAGGAGACAAGGTTAAAGAGTACATGACCCAGTTAAAAGAATATATATATATTATATATATATATATATATATATATATATATATATATATATATATATATATATATATATTATAACAACTGGGTCATGTACTCTTTAACCTTGTCAAAATGGACTGAGTCATCTTTCCTGTAAGGATATTTTATTTTGAAGTTCTCAGCTAACAAATACTTCATTTCTGTATTTGCCTTTTCTTTAGAGATTATTTTCTTGATATTCTTATAAACCGGAAATACTCTTCTGTTTGAATATAACCTCTGGAACTTTTGACCTTGAATGAAAAGGGGCATCTTTGTGGAAACCGAACACCTTCAGAAAGCAATCCGATCTACCATGGGGAACAGAGAGAAATGGTTGATATCCAGACAAATCATCAGATGTATCATCTGTAGACATAATTTCACCTTATTCTTCATGGTCAGACTCTGAAGATTCATTGACGAACAAAGGGGTAAGAATGTTTTTGAACTTTTGACTTTTGGGCCCAATATTTTACCATCCACTACAGCTTTGTATAGAAAATGATGGTTTTCTCACATTCAATCATCTCCTACATAAATGTGATTTGCAACTATTTAGCATATGCTTAGTTATGCAGATTCTTGTCATGTAACTATATTGTTACGGTTTTGCTCTTGGTATTGAAAGAATATATTTTTTTTTCTTGTATAGTACAAATTACAACATGTTCTCTTGAGGAGCAGCCATGAAGAAGATTTTCCAAGAAAAGAGAAACTGCATCTAGCTCATCGATAGTGGTCTCTCGGCCAAGAAAATTGCCAAAAAGCATCATGTGAGTGCCATGACAGTTGGAAGAATACGAAATTAAGTCCGTCCATCCATTCCAAAGCCTAGATGTGGACATCCAGGCAAAATATCAGTCAACCAGTCGGCTCATCACAAAGTCCATCAATTCTGGCACGACGAGTATGGCAGTGGAGGTGGCTCATATGCTTCGTAACATTGAGCGCACAGACATCCATGCAACCACCGTTTGACACAAATTACATAAGTCTGAAATGGTGGCCTGAAAAAAGGTGAACAATACTCGACTTCAATACTCTCATAAACGTGGGCTCGAATTTACAAAAAAGTACTAAAAGTGGAAAGTAGAAGATCGGAATTGGGTGATTTAGAACAATGAAAATCAATAGACTGGGCTCTGCTGGGTGCAAGTGGGTTTGAAAGAATTAAGGAAAAAGAGGGCTATTGGATCGAGAATTGAAGGAACAGACAAGTTTGGTAAATAAAGCCTGATATGGGGTTGGTTCACAGCCAAAGGGTTGGATACTTGACCAGGATCAATAGTAGTCTTAATGTGGAGCGATTTGTGAGTATCCTACAATATTACTTACTGCGTATACTAGAGTATTATGGGTATGAAAAGGATTACATTATGTGCCAGCAGGACAACAACCCGAAGCCTATGTTGAGATGGACAAAGAATTGGTTCAATGGCAATGGGTTCAATGACCATGAAGTAGAATTGCTGGATTGCCCCCCCACAATCCCCAGACCTCAACTTAATCAAACCCTTGTGGGTATAGTTAAATAAAAAGCTGTATTTGTACCCAAATGAGTCAACCAGTATGCACCAACATTGGGAACGTGTAGAAGAGACGTGGGATCAGATTTCGGTCGAGACATGCTTGAATCTGATAGCATTACCAAGGATTTGGGCAGTGTTGAAAGCAAAAGGTGGACTTAACCAATACTAACTAAATAATAAAAATGAAAATTTAGATCATTGGGAGCAAAACAGTAACAATGCATTTAATGACAAGAATCTGCATAACTATGTACAAGCTAAATAGTTGCAAGTCATGTTTATATATGCGATAGCCAAGATGATTGTCTATAAAATGATGGTTGTGTCATGTTCAAAGCTGTAGTAGATAGTGAGATTTGGAGCCTGAAATTCAAAAGTTCAAAACATTGTTACGCTTTTGCTTGTCAGTGTAGTTTAACAGCAGATCTAGGAGCAGTATAAAATGTGAATGGGACTAGAGGGCCATTTATTTCTTCCTGTACCATGAAGCAAATATTTGACAGCAGTGAAGAAGATAATTTAAAGTTAATTTAAAATATTCTCCTTACATCTGTAGCATATTAAATGATTGTTTTATATTAAATTAAGAAGAGGCTAAATGCTTGGACTTAGGGTTTCTACTTCTGTGTAATATAGACAAAATGAAATAATAAGTTCTGTTTGTTTGCCATATGTGTATGTGTCTTATTTCTTGAGAAAGAGGTGACAGGCTGTGGGTAATTTAAGGCTCTGCATACTCAAGACGGGCCTCTGGATCTTAACCCCTTACCGCCGTAGCCAGTTTTGGCCTTATTGACAGAGCCCCATTTTTTAAATCTGACGTGTTGCTTTATGTGAGAATAACTATTTAATGCTTTTACCCATCCATGTGATTCAAAGATTTGTTTTCTCATGACATACTGTGCTTTAAGTTGATAAGAAATTTGGGTCACAATACTCGTTTACTTGTGAAACATGGCAAATTTTTCCAAAATTTCACGATATTTTGAAATTTTCAAACTTCTAAATTTTCTCCATCTAAGACACAGTAATACCACACTAAATCGTTTATAATTGGCCTCTACCATATGACTTCTATATGTTGGCATAATTTATTTAATCTATTTAACATTTTTTAGGAAGTTAGGAGGCTTACAAATATGATAGCATTTTTTTCAAATTTTTAAGAACATTACAAACATAGATTTTTTTTTTTAGGAACCACTTCAGTTCACATGTAGAATTGAGGGGCCTGTAAGTTAAACACCTCCATAAATCACCCCATTTAAGAAATTACACCCTTCAAGGTATTTAAAACGGCACTTAGAAAGTCTTTTAACCCTTTAGGGGTTTCAAAGGAATTAAAGAAAAGTGGTGAAAAATTTCAAAATGTCATTTTTTTTTGCCGATTTTCAATTTTAATCTATTATTTCATAGAATTTAGTATATGTTAATAGAAAAACGCAATTAAATGTTTCCCTAAATCTACTATTTTTAGAAATATATCATATGTGGCCCTAGTATGTTATTTGACTCAACCACAGGCCTCAGAATTGAAGGAGCACCTACTGGATGGATTTTGGAGCTATCATTTTATTATGACATTTTATAGGCACCATATTTTGTTTGCTGACGCCTAAAGGTGCTAAACGCAACCCCTAAAAATACCCTATTATAAAAACTACACCCCTCAAGGAATTCATCAAGGGGTGTAGTGGGTATATTGACCACACAGCTGTTTCACAAAAAAATTTAGAATTAGTCCATGAAAATGAAAAATTTTATTTTTTCCAAGAAATTCAGTTTTTAGCCCCACTACAAGGAATGTAGGAGAAACAGCACCCCAAAACCTGTTGCCCAATTTCTTCTGAATAAGGCAGTACCCCATATGTGGCAGTCCATTCTGAAGCACATGGTGTGTCTCAGAAGGACAGGAGCGCTACTTGGCTTTGGAAGTGCAAAATAAGCTGGTTTTGTTGGAGGCCCTCATATTGCATTAGTAGAGCCCCTAAAGTTGACCCCATATTGGTAACTACACATCTCAATGAATTCATCTAGGGGTATAGTGTGCATTTGGACCCCACATGTGTTTTTATAGATGATGCATTTATAGGTATAAGGTGAAAATCACAATTATCTGTATTTATGCCATATCTTTTCACAATGACAGCAGCACGCCTTGCTCAAAACTGAAAAATTAGATTTCTCATTTTCTGCCATGTATTCTCGCTCTAGGGACAACCCACATGTCACCCTAGGATTTGGCTGGCCCCTGCTACATACCATAGAGGAGACATCCCAGCCTTTTGCTGGGCACGCCTATTTTGCTGAAATACACAGCATGTCCTGACAATTGCACATGCTGTGATGCGAACTAAACTAATGAAACACCAAAAAAAGTTACCCCATTTTAGAAAGTACACCCCTCAAGTAACATGTTAAGGGGCGTAATTTTTTGATCTGACAGGTGTTTCATAAAATTTAATACTCAGACATTATTGTGCATTAAAAAGGTGAAAATTACACACTGACATGTTTACGTTTTTACGCCATTTAACTGCACAATTATATTGGCACGCCATGCGCAAAAGTGAAAAATTAGATTTCTAATTTTTCTGCCATGTCTCCCCATTCTAGGGACACCCCACATGTCACCTTAGGACAGCGGTGGCGAACCTATGGCACGCGTGCCAGAGGTGGCACTCAGGCTGGCCACTCGCTGTTATCCTACACTGTGACCCGGACGCTGTGCTAAGGCTCGTCGTCCTCATCACAGTGTCGGACTTGGGGCCTCCGGCAAGCCCCAGGTCTAACACAGCGTCAGTCGGGACCCGCCGCTGCCCCTAAGAGCGGAGGGTGCGCGGCGGCCCCATGCGCTCAGCTGTGCAGATACGCGATGCAGTTACATTATTGTGCCGCTGCCTGTCCTCGGTCGCATAGCCCGTCATAGGCAGTGCGCCCGAGGAGCTGACGGAGGAGCGTCCCGCGCTGGGAAAGAAGAGGACAGAAGAGGAGCGCACAGGAAAGAAGTAAGGTGAGTATTTTATTTCATGTTATTACTTTTATTTGTGCTGGCTATATACTGGCATGGTGGGGAGAGTGCTGGCTATCTAAATACTGGCTGTGGGGAGAGTTCTGGTTATATACTGCCTGTGGGTAGTGCTGGCTATCTGTATACTGCCTGAAGGGAACTATCTGTATACTGAGTGAGGGGAGCTATCTGTATACTGCCTGTGGGGACCTATATTCTGCCTGAAGAGAGCTATCTACTGCCTTAATGGGGCTATCTACTGTCTGTGAGGAGCTGTTTACTGTCTGTGGGAGCTATATACTGCCTGAAGGGGGACATCTACTGCCTGTGGGGAGCTGTATACTGCCTGTGGGGACCTATATCTATATACCTATCTGCCTGAGGGGAGCTATATCTTTATACCTGCTTGCCTGAGGCGACATATATCTATATACTGTACCTGCCTAATTGAAGGGACCTATACACCAACCTAACTGAGGGGACTTATATACCTGTAAGTAAGGAGTTGCTGGAAAAGTGAGGATTCTAAGATATTTGTGTCTAAATCTGCAGGCATGAGAGATGGTCGGGAGATGTCAGCATGAAGGTGTGGACCGGATGGAGAAGAAAAGGGAATGCGAACGACTCATTGGAGAAACGTCACCTGTGAGTCACTAAATGTGCCTGAATTGTAATCTCTTATATGTGTACAAAGTGTAATGGTTTGTATTCAGTAATGGTGTGACGGCATTATTCAGTCACTTTGTGGTGGTAATACGTGGCGGTATTATTCAGTCACTATTTGGTGGTGATATGTGGTTGTGTTGTGGTATTAATCAGTTAACTGTCTGCTGAGCACCTGTGTACACTGCTATCTACCACAATATGGTCACACTATAGTGGAAATATGGCAAAAGGGATGGGCTAAGCGGCCATCACATCCCTCGTATTAATTATTGTGCGGCCCTGCTTCCCAGCGTCGCCTCCCTGCTTCGCGGCGAAGTCGTCGGCACTTTGCGGTACCCAAGGTATTTTTCGGTCGCAGTTTTGGCACTCGGTCTCAAAAAGGTTCGCTATCATTGCCTTAGGATTTGGCTGGCCCCTTTCACATGCCATGGAGGAGACATGGCAATAATGTGCTTGACACGCCTAGTTTGCTGAATTACAAAACAAATGCTGTTCAATTTCACATGCTGTGATGTGAACCAAACTTTTGTAACACCCAAAAGTTACCCCATTTTAGAAAGAACACCCCTCAAGGAACATGTTAAGGGGTGTTATTAAAATTTTGACCTGACAGGTGTTTCATAAAATTAATTCCCGGACATTATTGTGCATTAAAAAGGCAAAAATTACAAACTGACATTTTTGCATATTTATGTTATCTAATTGCACAATAACAGTGGAAATTCTTGCACAAAATTGAAAAATTTGATTTCTAATTTTTCTGCCATTTCTCCCCGTTCTAGGGACACCCCACATGTCACCCTAGGATTTTGCTGGCCCCTGGTGCATGCCATGGAGAAGACATAGCAATATGGCTTGGCACGCCTATTTTGCTGAAATACACAGCATGTCCTGACAATTGCACATGCTGTGATGTGAACTAAAATTATGAAACACCCAAAAGTGACGCCAATTTAGAAAGTACACCCCTCATGAAACATTTGAAGAGGTGCAATTAAATTTTTACCTGATAGGTGTTTCATATAATTAATTCCCAGACATTATTGTGCATTACAAAGGTGAGAAATGCAAACTGACATTTTTTCGGGCACGCCATGTTACCGCACAATAAAATCTATGAAAGGTTTGGTGCTTCAGGGAATGGTGCAAATAAAGTATAAAAGAATGCTACAACTAGTAATCTATAGACAAGAGGTACAGTTTGAAGCAGTCTCTTATGCAGAGGCCGGTTTTATCAGGGCAGGTTTCACACTGGTAAGTTGTATCTTTTCTAATTCCCTTTTGTGTCCTACCCTTTTTTACCAGTGGAGGAGATTTCATTGGGGAAATGCTGCCCGGGTACAATAAGCGGGACGTCAGAACCAGAAGTACTGGTTCCCAAAAACAAGCACCTTTATTACCTTCTCTTGGAAGGTAATAAACGTCCCTGCTTGGCCTGTACACTGGAAAAGAATAAAAGCGTTGTACATCGCCATTTGCACAATGTGCACGGCCAGCTTTTTGTACCACACTTGGTTTTCCGTGTGGCACTGTATGGCTTCAGCACCTGTCGGTCTACCCTTCCCATGTAACGATTGTAATCCATAATACAGTCGGATTTGTGGGCGGGGTAGTGCTGGGGCCATCACGTGGTCAATACAAGGTTGTCCGTCTTGTCCTTCTATTTGACCAGCAGCAGGTCATCGCTAGATTGAGACCTGCTTTCTCCCCTTGGGAGCAGTTGCGCAACAAAGGGTTTAGGGAGTCCTCTCTCATTCCAGCGCACTGTGCCTCAGGCTACTGTACGTCTGCAGCTGAGGCACTTAAAAGTGGAATGCTGGTGTAAGGGCTTGTTCACTCAGCGTTTTTGGATCCGAAAATTACATCCAAAAACGCAGCGCCAATCGCATCCAACACATAGCCAACACGCAGATGCGTGTTGGATGCAGCAGTCTCGCACCCTATAGTTTTAAACAGGGCTCCTGTTGTGTCTTTCGGATCAATTGACATGTCAATTCTTAAAACGGATCAGAAAGACGCAATTAAACACGCATCGGCGATCACTCATCTGAATGCCGATGCGTGATTTACATTGCGAGCAGTCTAAAATCACACTGGTCATTGTTAGATGCGTGTTTGGGTCTGTCTAGACACGCCGTTTGAAGATACCCTAAAAGTTATCCACATACAAGTGGTAGCCTTTATTCAGCAGTGGGTGCACCAATCCCACACTATTTTTCCACTTATTTTAGGGAAGAGGGTCATTCAGGGGGTACAATTTGTCTGTCCTGAAGCTTTGGTTGTACGCGGAGGTAGCCTCGTACAGCTTGTATATCTTTATCCTGTAACGCACTCTCTTACTGGGCAGGTATTGGTGAAGTTTAAGCCTGCCCTTGAAATGTAAGATTGACTCGTCCACACAAATACATTTCTCAGGGGTATAGACTGCTGAAATGGGTGATAACAGGCCAAACTTTATACAAGCGGTAATAAGTGGGGTCATCACGGGGCGGGCACAGTGCATTTTCGGCGTAATGCAAAAATCTTTGTATTTGTTCAAAGCACGTACGGGACATGGCATGGCGGTGAAAGGGAGCACTGTAAAAAATATCAGTACTCCAATACTACTGGGCCTTAGGCTTCTTCACTATGCCCATATGCAGAATAGAGCCCCAAAATGCCACCATCTCTACAGCATACATGGGGGTCCACCTACAGAATAACGATGTGGGGTTTAGGGCCAAAAACTACTGGGCATACAAATTTGTCTGAGCCACCTTGACATCTACAAAATCCTCAGAGAAAAAGACTTAAAAAGAAATCGATTTCAGTGAGTCCTGTAGTGTGTGCGGACTCTTGGGGTGGCCACAAAGTCAGGGATTTGAGGCTGGTAATCTGGGGCGGGAGTCCATATGGGGTCACTACTTTGGAAGGTCCCCTCTTCTGACACACAGGGGCATCTACGGGAGGGACCTTGATCAGCGGAGGAGAATTCAGATGATTCGGACAAGGCGGATGCAATAAACCCCACGTCGAAATCACTGGTGGAATCGCTATCCGAATCAAGGAAAGTGTACGTCTCCTCCTCTGAGTAGCTTCTCTGGAAGATTGAGACATTTTTATTTTGGGGCATGTAAAATTACAGAACATGTAATATGTTGTGCTTATACACGTATATGTGTAAAAATATTCTGACAGTGGAGTTGTGTGTGTAGTGCTTAGACACGTGTGGGGCAATTACATTTTTTGTTGGACAAAACAAAGTAAGTACAGTAATAAAAAAATTTAATAATTCAGCAAATGAACGCTAGTAAAAAAAAAAAAAAATACTATGCGTTCGTTGCTCAAAATTAGCTTGCTATAAAATTTGATTTAAAAAAATCTGTAGTGTAAAAAAGTACTAGTTATTTTACAAAAAAAAAATTACTGAACAAGCATCAGCGAAAAATTTCACTGCTGAATGTCAGTCAGTAAAAAATACTACCCTAACACTAACAGTAAAAAGCTTGAAAAACTAACCAGCTAAAAAAAAATTTATATATTTCTAACTAGAAAAATCTTTTTTTTTCAACAATACGAACCTAACTACGTCTATGCTACTATCTAACTTAAACGTCCATTTACCTATTGGTAAAAAAACTTTTTTTTTCTTTTTGTACAGCAAAACAAAAAAATGCACCAACAACGGAGCGCAGGTGCTGGTCATTCAAGATAATGCCAAGAGTGTGCAAAGCAGTAATCAAAGCAAACGGTGGCTACTTTGAAGAACCTAGAATATAAGACATATTTTCAGTTGTTTCACACTTTTTTGTTCAGTATATAACTCCACATGTGTTAAATCATAGCTTTGATGCCTTCAGTGTGAATCTACAATTTATAGTCCCATGAAAATACAGAAACTCTTGGAAAAAAAATTGAGAAAAAGGTGGCCAACATTTGGTCTGTATATAATATATATATATATATATATATAATATATATATATATATATAAGATAATATATATATATATATATATATATATATATATATACAGTCATATGACAAAGTTTGGGCCACCCCTATTAATCTTAATCATTTTAAGTTCAAATATTTGGGTGTTTAGCAACATCCATTCAATTTAGATATAACTCTAATAACTGATGGACACAGTAATATTTCCCGGATTGAAAAGTAGGTTTATATGTAACTAAACACAAAATGTGCAATTGACATAAAACCAAAATTTTATGACCGTTTCAAAGTATGGGCATCCCCAACAGAAAAGAGGACATTAAAATATTATAGTAGATCCTCCTTTTGCAAAAAAAATAAGCGCCTCTAGTCGCTTCCAGAAGCTTTTAATCAGTTTTCCTGGATCCTATATGAAGGTATTTATTGACCAATTCCTCTATAAAAAACAATTCCAATTTCAGTAAGTTTGATGGTCGTCCGAGCTGGACAGCCCGCTTCAAGAGAATCCCACAGATGAGTCAATGATATTCCGGTCTGGGACTGGGATGGCCAATCCATAACATTGTAATTGTTCCTCAGCATGAATGCCTGAAGTAGATATGAGCTTGTTTTGGATCATTGTCTGCTGAATATCCATGGCCCCCCCGCGAAACTTCAAATCATCACTGATTCTTTACATTATTGAAGATCTGCTGATACTCGAGTTGAAATCCATGCACCCTCAACTTTAACAGAATTACCTGGTGCCGTGCATTGGGCCACACAGCCCCAAAGCATGATGGAACCTCCACCAAATTTACAAGTGGGTTGCAGTGTTTTTCTTGAATGCTGTGTTTTTGGATGCCATGCAAAACGCCATTTTTGTAATGGACCAAACAAACCAATCTTTGTTTCATCAGTCCCAACATGACTTCTTCCAAAATGAAGCTGGCTGTGCCAAAAGTGCTTTTTTGCAAACCTCAGGCGACTCTGTTTGGGCGGCTTTCAGAAACGGCTTCTTCGCATCACTCACCCATACAGCTTTCTCCCTTGTGCAAAGTGTGCTGATTGTTGGGACCGATGCTACAGTGACACCATTAAGCAGAAACAAGATGATGCTGCAGCTCCTTTGGAGGTGGTCTTGGATTGGATCCTGGACTGGTTCTCCAACCATTCTCTCTGCTTTCTGATATTTTACTTGCCTCCCTCTTCTGGGCTCAACAAGAACTGTCCCTCGTGGTCTTCCATTTTCCTTACTATGTTCCACCAAGTGGAAACTGACAGATTAAATCTCTAAGACAACTGTTGTAACCTTCCCCTTGAACAACTATGTTGAACAATCTTTGTTTTTCAGATCATTTGAGAGTTTGTATTGAGGAGCCCATGAAAGCCAACTCTTCACAGGAGATTCAAATGGAGAACCAACGTGCAATTGGCCACCTTAAATACCTTTACTCATCATTGGAACAAACCTGGCTAAGAAGTTCAAGCTCAGTGAGGTTACAAAAACCACTGTTGTGCTTCAGAAATTCAGTAAAAAGTAGTTAGGAGTATTCAAATCAATAAAATGAAAAGGGTACCCAAATTTTGCACCAGTCAAAATTTTGTTTAATGCATATTGCACATTTTGGTGTTTAAGTAAATAAAAAAACAATAAACCACATTTCAATCTGAAATATTACTCGTGTCCATCAGTTATTAGAATATATCAAAATTGAAATGGCTGTTGCAAACCACCCAAATATTTAGAACTAAAAATGATTAGATTAATAGGGGTGGCCAACATTTTCATATGACCCTGTGTGTGTATAAATATATAAATATATATAGTATAATAAAAAAAAATCAATATATATATAGATTTATATAATATATAAATATATATATAAATTACTATAAATAAATATAAAAAAAGCTGATGAGTGATAAAATCACTCTTCAGCAGACAGGGGAAGGATGCTCAGCTAGGCTGCCTGTGTCTCTGATGAAGTCAGAGAGAACAGGTAGCTTAGCAACTACTGGAAGCCAACAATCTCAGTCAGTTGGAGGCATCGCAGCGGAGTGGAGCTCCACCGATGATCAGAACCGACGGGGGGCCCAGAACCACTGGACTACAGGCAATGATTAGGCAGTAATGGGCACCGCTCTGATCGCTATTCCGGACCGGAATGGCGGCGCAGAGCTGTGCTAGTTACTTTAAAAGGAAGACGAGCGCTGTGATTGGGGGGTCGGGACCGAGGGACCAATCGCAACGCTGGGGGTGGTGGTACCACCACCAATGCCCCACAAGAAAAGTCACTGATGATTGGTGTTGTGCTATACAGCACCACCCATCAACAATCACTGCGCCTACAGGCTTATTCATTTGGTTTTAACTGTAAGTGGCTGCGATTGGCAGTTCCGATTTGAACAGGCAATCACAGCGATTGCTGATGATGGGGGGGGGCATCGCTGCCCCACTGGGCATCAAAGGCAGAAGCTCTGCTGTCAGGAACAGCAGCCATTTCCCCTGTATCACCGCGTCTTTAGATTCCTACAGTCCAGGACGTATGGGTACATCCGTTTGTGGGAAGTCACTTCCCACTAGATCGTACCAATATGTCCCATGTTGGGATGGGGGGAAAGAATGAAAGAAAAGACAACATGGCTTAAAAAAAAAACTTCTGGAAAAGCAGAATACAGCAGCAGCCGGACTTGACAGCAAGCTTGACTGCAAGTTCAGAAGTGGGACAGAAGCCTCTGGTCTTGCCCACACACTGCAAGATGTTTCTCAGTGCTGTTTAGGGGTAAGTTCACACTGCTTATTGCAGGCGTATAGGGGTAAATACTGTGCGCACCTCTATATGCCTACTGCCTTAGAAGTACGAACTGGCCAGCACGTACTTCTGGTGTAAGAGAAACCTGAAAATTACACTTAGCAGTAATTTTGTGTTATTGCATCAGCGTAGGTTCTCAGTTATTAACTGGAGTGGATAAGGGGGTGGGATCTTTTAAACGGCTTCTATACGGTATCCTGTTCTTAGGGAGGTGTGGTAAATGGTGTTGTAGAGGTGTAAAGGTGTTTAAACAGTATATTCTTATTTAGTACTGTGATTTGGATGTGAGTTGTGGCTCAATTTGACCTGGATATCAGTGATTTAGAGTGGTCCAATCTAAATTCTGGAGCCATGGCAGCTAAGACCCCCTATCGCAGCAATTAAATCACCCGCCACAGATACTCTCCTTACTAAATCAGAAGTCTCCACTTTCCTTTCTAATATTTGCTTGCCGGAGCTGTCCTCAAACCATCGTGACTTCCTAGAAAAGGAGATCTCGGAGGACGAAGTAAAACTAGACATTACACAATTGGCAAACGGTAAAACCCCGGGACCCGACAGATACTCGTGGGAGTTCTACAAACTCTTAAAAACAGAACTAATACCTCATCCTAACGAACATCTAACCATGACCTGTATTTAGCTGCTATTTTCGTGTGGCCACACCTTTTTGACGTCCGAACCAATTGATACCTAAACTGAACAAAGACCCCACACTTTTGGCCTCATACCACCCAATATCCTTGTTAAATCAAGATTATAGAATTCTAGGGAAAATAATCGCAAGTAGATTACAATCAATCTTCCCCACTTGATCCATCCTTCTCAAAACGGTTTTATTTCTAACCGACAAGCTACCAGAGGTGTACGGATGGCGGTGGCGGCGAAGTCTCTGGCTCAAACGGGGGAACACCCAACTTCTATGCTTTTAAGCCTTGATGCCGAAAAGGCATTTGTATTTAGATGCCGCATTGGCGAGAAGAAGTTTTGGAGACTTGTTCTCTAGTTTTCTAGACCATATACAGTCCAATTCTGCAACTTGTCTTCTTGTCAACGGCCGCATCTCTCCATCTATAGATCTATTTAGGGGCACTAAACGGGGATGCCCGCTATCCCTTCTCTTTAATTTAGCTCTAGACCCCCTGCTCTATCATATCACACAATCCTGTATTTATAATGGAATCAAGACCCTCGGACAGGAGCTGAAAGTATCAGCATATGCGGATGACTTACTGTTGTTCGTGTCTGACCCGGAGACATCGCTGTCACCCATACTATCTGATATACAAGAGGCTGGAAGTTTGATTGGCTACACCATTACCATAGACAAGAGCGAGGGTTTGATTTTGAAAGGCCCAGTTAAACCATCTTGGTCTGCGTCATTTCCAATTAAATGGTGCACAACCTCTTTGAAATATTTGGGAATTTGGTTATCTAGGCACCCAAAAAAAAAAAATATAAAAAAATAAAATATCTACTTGACGCTCACAGGATGGGCCAAACTCCCGCTCTAGTTTATGGATAGATGTAATTTATTAAAAATGATTTCCGTGCTTACTTTCCATCTTCCATATGTTACCTATATACCTTAAAATCAAAGATGAAAAACAGATTCTGAAACAATATAGGCTATTCATCTGGGAGATAGAAGAGCCTTTATTTACATATCTTATCTCAACGTAAATTGAACGGAGGACTGAACCTCCCCCATATAAAATGATATAATTTGGCGGCACTAGGGAGACTTATCACGGGCTGGGCACAAAATACAAGCATTTTTACCAATGTCACCTAGACTAGGCGTTTTGCCCGGGTACCTCTTTGATTAACTTTTTGCACTTCCCTTATAGCAGTCTACCCTCAGTAAATTACCCTCAGTAAAGGAAAATCTACTCCTTATGCCAATCTGGCATACATGGCGTAAGATTAGACAGTTGAAACATCTACACCCAGAGCAATCACTATTACTGTCTCTTCTGCGTAACCCGTGCTTTCAAGGAGGTACCCCTCATAAGGTTTTTCACACATGGCATAGGAAAGGCCTAACGCATTTACACCACTTTGTTAATCCAAATTCCAAGAGACCCCTCATGATATTAGAGCTGCAACATTTGTATCCAACATAACAGATACCATTCTTCAGTTACTTGCCATTAACAAATTATTTACATCAAGTGATCGCGGATCTATCGGAGAGAGATTGGGACGCTGAATTTGATCAAATCCTTATTACACCTACCACAAGAAAATCGCATTTATCCAGTATATATGGCTATCTTCAAGAAAATATAGATTATGACCAGACTAATATGTGTCTATCTCATTGGAAGTCTAAGAATCCCTTGTTGACACCGGCGGTGGTTTGACTGCTCTAGGGGACATGCACAAATTTCTCCCTTCAGTCAAATATATAGAAATGTATCTTAAAACGATAAACAGTGCCTATTGTTACAGAATGGATACAGAATGGGGTAAAATCCCAACGATAAACGTTTCAAGTGCATCCTCCCAGGAGTAGATATGGGCGAATTGATTCTAACAAAAGTGGAATCGTTAGAATTTCAGGAAAACTCGATTCCTGAAACGAAGTCGAAGTTTGGGTTAATTTGGCAGGAAAAAAGAGTGTTTTTAATTGACACAATGGCTGCAAGCACATGTCGTTACATGGGCAAAAGAACTCAGGTAGAAGAAGGTCATAGCCAGCAAGACCTGATACAAGATCTAATGCAAATCGCAGACCGGCGCGAAGCTTCCGAGCTCATACCTCTTCACACTGTAACTGAGTAGGGAAAGGTGCTGTCCACGGTCTGCTGTATGAAACTCTCTTTCTAAAGTAACTCATAGTTATTATACAGCGATTTTTGGTGGGTGTCACAACATCATAACCGAATGATAATAAACAACCAACGATTTTTTGTTGTTGTATACCGTAAAAATACACCGGCCATTTTAACACGCTACAAAGCAGTAATTTTTGTTGCATCCAAAACTTTTGCGCAATTACTTCCAGGGTTAATTAGATGCGTTGTTCTGCCGTTGTGGTCACAAAAAAGAAACGTTCTTTTTCACCGGCCAAAAAAGAAATTTTGCCTGTAGCAAAATTCATATCCGAAGGTTAATTAAGCCTGTATGTGCTTTTATATTCAGTAAAAAACACAGTGTTTTTAAACGGCAACAATACAAGTAAATTTTTTCCTGGCCAATTGTGAGCGCACTTTAATAGCCAAGGGTTCCCAGCTTGTTACTGGGTTCCATTTGGAGTAAAATATCAGGTGTGTATTTAATCATATGCATATACCATCATCAAACAGTGTCTGTACATTTTCAGAACAAACAGTCATGTCAGGCACCGAAGAGGTGGCAGGACAGGCTCTTCACCTGCGAGATGCAGTGGCACAAACATTCCGAGGAGGCCCAGGACGCAGCAACAACAGCAAGGACTCGCAGCAGGGGTCACATTTAGTGAGGTGCCACAATTGCCGCGTGTCATCTATCAGCCATGGTGATTGTTCACGCAACCGCTAGGTTCTTGATTTGTTGAACTAAGGTCATCCACATCCTCCCAGATACATCTTACTAACCCAGCCCAAGAGTCGATGGGAACGTCAGACACAACCCTTATTTTGGCATGGCCCAGAGAGGGTAAGCGCCACTACACCGAGTCCTCAACCCACATCTGTCCCCATTTGTTTCCCTCAGCCAGAGATCTACTATGTGATCTGGGCTACAGCACCACATATAAGCGAGGATGAACAATTTGAGCGGCAGTCAGCAGCAACTTGGCAGCGAAGAAATGGGGCCAATATCCCTATACATACTTGCAGTAGCGGCAAGTATATATGTGGAAGAGTGGTGCATGGGAGGTCATGTTGTTGATGGGTCAGCCCTCTGCATACCAAGACTGGTGATGAGGACAGCATTATGATGAAAAACAAATCGATAGATGAAAGTAGCCGACCTGCAATCTGGGAGCCATGTTAAATCGGGGCTTCATCATCATCGTCAGGAAGGAAAGGTGCTGGTCAGCTTGCGCGTCAGGAGCAGTGGCGCAGCCAGCAAGTGGGTTATGTTTGTCTCCGAGAGTCAGCAGGGGAGCACAGAGTGAGGTTGGGAGCCAAGCGGCACGGGGTAGAAAACCGCTTCGCAGGTTCCCAAGAAGAAGAAGGCACAGTTCTCAGCTGAGCAGCGGCGGCTAGTAGTCACTCAGTGCGGAGCGTTGGCTGTTAAAATTCAGATACTCGTCAGTGTGGCAGTTTCTTTGCTAAGACACCGGAAGAGACTGAATATGGTATGATGTAGTATCTGCAGGCAGAAAGTGAACCGTGGCCAGTGAGCGAACGTTGGCACCAGGCCCTAGCGACAACACATGCAGCGGTTCACCATTCGGTGGCCTGGGTAGAAACGTGGCTCGGATGTTGTGGTCCATCCTCCGGGCGTAAGAAACAGCAGCAGCGCCCAGTGGCACGCATCCCAATGGCCGCCAGTCAAGGCTCCACCACCTCTGCATAAGGGAGCGTGTTTCTCTTTGCTATCATCTCCCCGTTCCAGATGCACCTGCTCCTCGCTACTCATGGCGCCAGCAGTCGTTCAGCCGAGCGATGCAATAGAGACAACAGTAATCGTCCAACCATCCTAAGGTGCAGAAGCGAACCGCGCTCCTGTCCAAGTAGTTGGTACTGTCAGTCCCTCCTTTCCAAATTGTGGAATCTGCACCGTTCATAGAACTAATGGCTTTACCGGAAGCCGAGTAGAGAGTTTCCAAGCCGTAATTTATTTTTCCAAAAAGGCAGACCCCGAGCACTATCATAATATGTAAACAGAAGTGGCCAGTCCATGAGCTTATCGGTTGATCCAAGGTGCACCCGGCAGCGCGGACGTTCAGGAGCTGTAACTACTGTCACGGCCAGTACTTGTCCTTTACTGCCCACGGTTATATTTGCTTCCCAGCCCAGATTACACCAACAACCTTGACAGGAGACGCCTGCTTTCTCCAGCCGTTGTCAAACTGCTGCTCCTGTCGCCAATGTCCGCCTCCTCCTCCTCAAACCACCACCACCATCACTCCATCCTCCACAAGGTACAGCTCCATCATACCACATGTGTAGGGCACAGCGGTGTCACGACCCAGTTCTACCCCTGGCTTGCCCTCGGAAACGAATTCACGACAGGGGAGGAACTCTCCCGCATCATGCAGCAAGAAAATCGATGTGTGGCTTCTCCGCGCCAACTGCAAATGGGGAACCATGGACGACGGACAATGGGAGTAACAGGTGTACCTAGCAGCACCGAGGAGTGGAGTGGTCCATGCCGCCCTGCAATGGCGCATGTGTTCAATTCTGGTTTTGAAAAGGATCTGAGTCCTCCACCGATCTTACATTAAGATTCTGACAATGGCCAGGAAACTGTGCATGCACTTCATCCATTCCTACAAAGCCAGGAACACCCTCCTCGAGTTTGCAGCGGCACACTCTGAAATGCGATGTTCCACCCGTGGAATTCCAGCCTGCAACATGTTGGACCGACTGTATGAAAGAGAAAGGCCATTACCGATTTTTCTTGATGATACCAGGCGGAACAGGATACTCCCCTGTGTAACTTTGAGTCAGCCATGTGGCAGCTCATGCGGGACACTGCAGTTTGTTGAGGCCATTCGAGGAGCCGACGTTATTTGTCAGGTCGCCCAGACTACGGGATGAATAACGTCATTCCACTGCTTCATGGTCCTGGAACAGAGGCTGAAAAATCTGTCCTGTCTGGCAGGGGACTGAGACGTGCGACTACAATCTCGTGGCCTCATGAGTCCGGTGGGGACTGAATGGAGGAGGAGGAGACATTGGAGCAGAAGCATTTGTCTGGAGTAAATGAGAGGATTTTCAACCTCTGATGACAAGAGAGGATGTGCAGGAGCAGCTGGAGTAGAAATGGAGATGGAGAAGACGAGTCCGATGACCCGCAAGCACTCGTGGCAGTATACAGTGGAGATGGAGGCAGGGAGCCCCACGGAGTCACTTGTGCAGATGGCCTGCAGCATGCTGAAATTGCCTGCTAGTGACGAGCCGAATAGTCAGCATCCGCAGAGGATGACTTCCTGGCTCTCCACCCAATTGACCCCGCTACGTCCAAAATGGGAGCCCTTTTCCCCCAGCTATAGAGATGGAGGACAAAACTCAAATACTAAAGGAAATCCTCCGTAGTCAGTGGCTGCTGCCTATTGCGGCATCGACCCTCCTCTACAGTCTGACCAGGGGGTTCTTCATCGCTCACAGTACTACTGCGCGGCAAGCTGCTGGGGAAGGTGAGGGGGGAGGAGGCACGTAACCAGCACATCAGCATGTAACCTAAGTCTGGAGTCACTGTGAGCAGCTTACCTTCACCCGCCTAGTGAGAGGGCAGTCGCCAGCAGCAGCAGGACCTGGAGCAACAGAACCAACATGTGTTGGCCTACTTGGACAGCACTCTGCCACCCCCAGTTAGAAGAATCCGCTGGACTACTGCATCCAAACTGGATGTGGAGGCTAACTTGCCGAGTTTGCAGTGGAGGAGTTGTCCAACCCGCTAGAATTATGGGAACAGGGGCGGGTGTTCAGTGCGGCGGGGGCCCCTAGTTCCCCAAAGGGGGAACGGCTTGCCACGGGAAATGTGGAACGACTGACCTTTGTGAAGATGAATCGGGCTTTTAACGGCCCCAAATTTCCACACACCCAAAGCCTTAGGGGATCAGTTTTCAACAGGGGGGGGCCATTCGGCCCCCCCCAACCTTTGAGGAAAAGAGTCCCGGGTTTTAAACTACCCGAAAGGGGGCCCCCGGGGGGGGGGGGGGGGGGGCCCCCCCGGGCCGATGCCACACATTGCGACAGTTTTTCCATTCCCCGCCTACCACCAAATTTTTACCAAAGGGGCTGGGATTAAACCCCCCCCACGCCTTTCCCCACACTGTCATTGTGGGGCCCCTCAAAGCCCCAAACGCTGGGTTTCAGGTTTCCCCCATCCACACTTTCCTTGTCCACTCCCGACCCATTCTGCTGCTGGGGGCTGCTGCCGTAACCACACACTGTGTCCCTTTTTTGCCTCTCTTTGGCCTACTTTCCCGTTTTTTCCCAAACCTCCCGAATGTCATTGGGGCCACTGTCTGACCTCATGCTTTTACGGGGGCTGGGGCCTTTAAACCCAAAACACGTTCAATTTTGCCACTCGTTTCCCATTCCCCCTTTTTTTGGGCCCCCTTTCCCGAAAGGGCCTTGGGGCCACCTCGTACCTCATAAATGCTGCCATCCCCCTCCACAAAAGATGTTTCCACCTGAGCCCTCAGCTTTTTTTTTTCCAGTTTTTGCTGCCAGACTTTACCCAGGCTACATTCCCGCTTCCTTTTTTTTGTCATTTTTTTCCCCTCTTTAAGTGCCCAGGGGTTTTTTTTATAGTGAAGCGTTTCCCTAAGAGGGGCGGCAGTCCTCTGCGGGTATAACAAAAAACACAACATTGTATGAAGCCCAAAACCCAAAAGCTCACTCTGAATATTTAAGCAGGGCACAAATTCTACAGCCCCCTGCAGGCTCTTTCCCAGCCTGGAAAAAAGCTGTTTTTTAACACGATTCCCCCCCGGAGAAAATTGGGGACGGAAAAAAATTTTGCCCGGAAAATTTCGGGGGAATCACCAATCAAATTTATTGAGAAATTTCGCCCCATCTCTACCCTGGAGCCGACCTGTATCATTGTTTGTGGGAATGCCCAGTGATTGGGGAGTATTGGGAAATGATCTCTAACTTTAAAAAAAAGGGCTTTTGGGTGCCCCTCTTTCAAAGGGACGGGGCCCTTGGGCTCTTTTTTGTTTATACGGGACAGGTCGGAACACACTATTAATAGAATGGAGAACCAGATGCTGCACATGGCAATTGCCGTTGCACGCAAAGCGATTCTTCAAGTGTGGCTCCAACGGGTAGGCCCCACCCGTAGCGCTGTTTCGTGAAAAACTCTTCTTTTTATTCCAAATGGATTGGATAGAGGCAGCGCAACACGAAGAATATAGAGTCAAAACATTTTTCAACCTCTGGGGAAAAAATTTTTTGAAATCCTCTGGGAAAAGATATAAAAACTTTTTTAACCCCACGTGTTTTGGGTAGTTTTGAGCGATTTGCGTTGGCTATGAGATCGATCGTACCCGATAGTGGGCCCGCAATCAAAAAAGGTTTTTTCGATAGGGGGGCATCGTTTAATGAGCGATTACCTTTTAAAGTCTATGGGGAGCAACAAAAACCCTTTCATTATTAAAACCCAAAAAAAGGGCGGGAAAAAGCTAAATTTTTAAAACATCCACAAACATCAAATGGATACGTCCTACATCTTAGGAACACACTTGGGGTTATAAAATTTCACAAAAAAAAGTCACAGACCATTTACTACCCCTGCCCTTGTACCACACCCTGACCCTTAAACCTGCACCACCCACAAATTAAAAAAGTGCCAGAAGGCAGTATAAAGGAACCATCATTTTAACTTGAACTGGACTTGAATATCCCTGTCCTGGAACGACCCAAGGAGCCCCAAAACCCTTTGCATCCCCCCACTTTTTAAAAAGGGGCCGCAAAAAGGAGCCCTTTGAATAAACCTTTTTTAGTTTCTCTGGTCATTGACTACTCCCGTCCTGGGCCACAGCATGAGCCCCAAACCTGCATGACCCCCACATTTAAAAAGTGCCGGAAAAATGGTTGTTTAAACCCCACCTTTTTTATTTTCACGGGAAAATTGACTATACCTGCCTGGGCCACGCTTTAACCCCCAAACCCTGCATGCCCCCCCACTTTTAAAAAAGTCCCCGGAAAAAAGGAAATTTCTTTAAACCACCTTTTTTATTTTGAACGGGGCCATTGACTAACCCTGTCCGGGGCCACAGCAGGGACCCCCAAACCTGCATGACCCCCCAAAAAAAAATTCCCGGGAAAAAAGGAGTCATTCAACCACCTTTTTATTTTTCACTGGACTTTTGACTAATACCTGCCCCGGGGCCACAGCATGACCCCCAAAACCCAAAAAAATGACCCCCACTTTTAAAAAGGGGCCGGGAAAAAGGGTCTTTCAACCCCCCTTTTTTTAGTTTCATTTGGACATTGACTATCCCTGCCCGGGGCCACAGAAATGACCCCAAACCTGCATGCCCCCCACATTTTTAAAAAGTGCCGGAAAAAAGGGGATTTCTTTCAACCACCATTTTATTTTCACTGGACATTAAATTTAACACCTGTCCGGGCCACAGCATGACCCCCAAACCTGCCTGCCCCCCACATTTAAAAATGCCGGGAAAAAAAATTTTTTTCAACCACCTTTTTTAATTTTATTTGGACATTGACTTTTCCCTGTCCTGGGCCACAGCATGACCCCTTTTGCCGGAGTTACATTTGTGTGCGGTGAAAGCCCGGGCTGGCGTCCTTCATCTATTAACACGCGGGTTAAAAATGCCCGTTTGCCCGCAGCAACGAAAACTGTCTTTCGAAAAAAAGGTGCGGGAAGGGGAAAGGTGTGAGAACCCCACCCTTCCTCTGAACACATAAATACCGGGGTACCCGCTTGCCCCTCCGTATGATGTGGCCCAAATTGAGTTTCCCTTTTTGGAAAATTTACGGGTTTTTTAACGTTTCCTTTTAAAACCCAGGGGGCCCCTTTATCTTGGCTTTCTTTTTTCTATTTTACTCAATTTGCTGGGGAAATGGTCCCCCTGTACTTTTGTTCTCTGTCGTGCTCCATACTCCAGTTCTCTGAAAAAACCAACATTTTGGTAAAGGGTTTTCCGTACCCCCTTGTACAATTCAGGGGAATTTTTTTTAACAACTATTTTGTAAAATGCAATTTTTTTAGTACTTTAATTCAAAAAAAAACCCCCACTTTTTTTAAAATAGGATGGAATCCCACCACTTTTTTTTTCCCCTTTTTTTCATTGAAATTAAAGGGGTTTGCCCTCAATACGGGGTTGATAGCTATGTTAAAAAACGGGCAAAAACAAGTTTTTTTGGGCAATATGTGTCCAAAAAAACAGTGTCCTACCAAATTTCCTTTTTTCTGACAGCACCATCCCCCCTTGAGCCATTTTTTTTTTTTCCTTGAAAAATTGGGTGCAAACAAATGTTTTGTTAGAAACAACAATTTTTAAAGAATAGGACCTGTAGTAAAAGCTCATGTCACACAAAATCCCCCAAAAATTCAAAGCATGCCCCTTTTGAGCCATTTTGGGGTAAATTTTGTGAAGAACAAATTTCTGTTAGAAACAAAAATTTTTAGAATAGGACCGTAGTATGGGCTGCATGTCACGGGCCAAAATTTCCCCCCAAAAATTCAAAGCATGACCCTTGGACCACTTTGGCCCAAATTTTGTGAAAAAAAATTTGTCTTTAGAAAAAAACCATTTTTAGAATAGGACCTGTATATAGCTGCATTCCCCGAAAAAATGCCCCAAAAAATTTCAAAGCATGCCCCCTTAAACCCCCTTTGGGGTTCAATTGTGAAAACAAATTTTCTGTTAGAAACAAAAATTTTTAAAATTTGGGACCTTAGTATGGGCTGAAAGGGTTCACGGGAAAAATCCCCCCAAAAATTCAAAAAAAGCCCCTCTTGGGGCCCCACTTGGGTAAAATTGGAAAAAACAAATGTTTTGTTAAAACAACTTTTTTTAGAATGGGAAATTGTAAAATTGCTGCTTTTCAAAGCAGAAATGCCCCAAAAAAAATTTTTAAAAAAATTTAAACTTAACCCCCAAGCCACTGTTAAAATTGTGAGGGAAAAAATCCCCAACCTTAGAAAGCCACTTTTTCTTTTCCAAAGGGACCATAATTATAGCGAAATTCACAGCAACATGACCTAAAAACCCATTGCCAATGCGAAAACTTTTTAAAAGATAAAGTGAGTAAATGGAATACGGGGGGTTGTCATAAAAACCTTGCTGCCCCTTTTACAGTCTTCCTCACAGAAAAACCATCAAAATGAACTTTTGGGAAAAGAAATAAAAATTGCAGTAAAAAATTAATCTTTTTAAAAAAAAAAGGTTTTCAAGGGGACCTTTTTCTTTTTAAAAAGGGAATGTGAAGTAGACCGGCAACAATCGGTGACCTCGGCAATTGGGGCCACAACATAAATCAGAGATCCCATGCCTGATTCATTTTGATGAAAGTCAAACGATCCACATTATCTGTGGAAACCGGGATGCTTTTTTCTGAAATTTGACTCCCCAGCTGTCTGAAGGTCCCCCCGATATACCCCGGGGCTGCGGGGGCCAGGACAACACCTCTATGGCGTGGACAAAGCCACTCGGGCCATTCGTCCATTTTGGGAATACCCGGGGAATTCTATTGGGCCCGGGAACAAAATGCAAAAACATCGGTGTTGAAAAAGGGCAGATAGTCGTGCCCCCATGATCTTAAAGCTGTTTCCTGTGTTTTGGGTTTTTGGGGCCCTGCATTGCATGCGTTGGGGAGGTGGTAAACAAAGATTCCCAGGGCACCCATTTAGGTTTCTGCCCCCTTTTCCTGCTTTTTTTTTTTTTTTTTTTTCCCCCTTTTAACGCCAAACTTGGCACTCAAACCCCTGTCAGGGCCCGCTGATGTGTTCCACCGTGACTTTTTGGGGAACGTGAACCCGACGCAACAGTTTGTTCCATTTTTGTTTCAATCCCAAGGTCTCCTTTTTCCCTGCATTTTAAAATCTCTTTTTTGGGTGGGGGGAAGGAAATGCTATTTTTTTTTTGAACCGGGGATCCAGGGGGTTTGGCCACCCAGAAAATTTTTGTTCATTTTAAAGGGCCTTAATGCGAGGATCATTTGGGGGAAAAGGGATCACCAAAGCACTCATTTTGAGAGATGGACCCTTTTATTTCCCAAGCCTCGGGTCGAGGGGCACTAGAAAAACGATTTTCCCCCTCATCTTCCCCCTCCGCCCCCAAAGTCCCCCAAAACCCTTTCCAAGGCAGGGAGGGTCGGTAACATCGGTGTCCAAAAGGAAAACCCCCCTCCCCTCCTCCTCCGCTGCCCCCCGGCACAGCTTAAACACAGCCCGGCTTCCCTTTAGATGATGCACCCTGAGAGCTGATGCCCAAACCTTGCCCTAGCTCGGGACCCCGAACCACTGCCTAATGAAGACCGATAAAAATTTTTAAACTGTCGGGCCTTGTATTTACGGAGAAAAAGGGCTCCGTGTCCGCATCGTGTCCCTTCTCCTCCTCCTTTCCCTGGGGGGACCTTTTTGTTTAAAGAGTGTCCAAGACCCGTTCCAGAACAAAGATCCCCACAAGGGCTCATGCTGACAAGGGGCTTTGGGTCCGCACTGACCTTTTTGGGGGTTTTTCTTAAAAACTGAAAGGGAAGGGTTCAGAGCTTTTTTCCCAACCTGCCCCAAACTCTCGGGGTTCAAAAAACCCCAAAGGTCCGAACCGCTGCTTGTCGGGCCCCATGTTTCATTTTCGTACTCGTAATCCCTTGCCTGCTCCCACAATCGCTGGAGCATGGGGAAAGGTTTGGAAATTTCCCCAGCGTGTTGCCACTCAACAAGGGAACGGTTTAAACCGGGGGGGCCCCGAGCTGACCGGGAAAAGCACCCCAGGCGGGATGAAGCAGGGTGGGGAACGGCGGAAGTGCGAATTTCAGACCTCGAGCCTTCTTCAGCAGGCAGTCCCCGACCCGGGGAAACTCTTTTGGGAAAATTTTTTTGGACGACAAGGTTCTGACATGTGCCAGGCAAAATTTGCCCCCACCTACCGATCTTAAGGGGGCCAGCAATTTCCCCCCCGTTTTCGGGGACACCAAATTGCCTGGCACAAAAGGTTTTTTGTCCCCCCAGCCAGCGCTTCCGGGTTTTCTTTTTTTTAGAGCCTCCACAAACTCCTGACCTGTGGTGGAAAGGTCCCCCAAGGCAGATTAATTTCAAAACTGGCCCCGGTGTCTCTGGGCACGTGATTCCCCCCCCCCCCGGGCCTTTGGGGAAAGGGGCCCTGCACCATCCCCGCAGTTTTTAAAAAGCTTTCGCGAGCCCGAAGCCCCCGTCACCCCCCCGAGACATTTCCCCCCCAACTCACCCAGTGATTTTACCCCGAGATATAGCGGGCCCTTTCCGTTCTTACTAGTCCCCTGTGTCGGGGGGAGATGGACTTTTCCCCGGGACACAGATGAGACAAACGCGCTGAAATTTTTTGATTTACACGTGGGCTGGGCCCGGGCAGGGACCGGGTTTTCGGCAAAGAAAAAGCCGGGCCCGGGATCTTGGGATTTGGGGGGAGGCGAGGGGGCCCTGACGTGGCGGAACCCAACTTTGGGCCACCAATCGGAAAGCAACATTTTTCCCAAAGGGCCCAAAAACCGGCCAAAAGCCGACAATTTAGGCTTTTGGCTTTTGGGGGGGTTTTTGGGGTTAAAATGTTTCTTTTTGTTTCCCCAAACCCCGGGAAAAACAGAAGGCTGGCTGCTAGAGGGGCCCCTGGGAACGGGGGTGCAGGTTTGCAAACTGGTGGAAAGGGGAAGGGGTTTTGGAAAAGGGGGGTCTTGGGGGTGCTGGTGGTACTCGGGCGACGGTGGAGGCTGAAGCGGGGGCTGAAACCCTGAAAACATGACTCTGGAGACATGGGGACGGAGGAAAAACCCTTTGGGGGTGGCCCGGGGGGAGGAGGGGCGGGGACAGAGGGTTTTTCAGTGGGGTTTGGGGGCCCCGGGGTCGGTCTGGCCCCTTTTTTTGGGCCCAAATGTTTCCCTCCATTTCAAAATCATGCTTCGCTGCATGTGACTAGACATGTTGGTGGGGTTTTAAACCCTTAAGGGTTTTTGCCCCCTACTTAAGCGTTTTCGGCAAAGGCGGCATATGACATCGGGGGGTGAAACAGAGGGTTGCTCAAAAAAGGCCCAGGCCCTTTAGGGGGTCCTGGACCTTTTTGACGGGGATAAGCGAGGGGCGGGGTTTGCGGTTGGGCCGTGGCTTGGAAACATATCAGGGGGTAAACTTCTGCACCGGGCCCCTCCCTTTTTGTGGCGGGACCCCCAAAAAGACACAAACCCCATCGGGCTTCCCCCGCCACTGGGTTAAGCCTCGGGAAGGGAATTCCCGGGGGAAAAAACCAGGATGGATCCGGGAAAGGGGGCCATCATATCATCATCAACACAGGGGACTTGGGCGTTCCCCGACTTTTTGCATCCAAAGCTGCGGGCTAAAAGAAGGGGCCAAATGCAAGGCGTTTTCCGGGCCGCCCGGGAATTTTTTCCGATTGACCCCGGGTTTCCCTTTACCCCCTTTTGGTGCATCAGTAACTGGGGGGTCAGAGCAGGGCAAAATAAACCTCTTTATCTTTTAACATGGGCCCTTTTTAAAAACCCAAACCCCATTTTTGTCACAAAGGGGGCTTCGACAATGGATTATCCCAATGGTGGGGAACGATTGACATTTGGGCTCTTCATGTTGGGCGGAATTTTTTATTAAAAGCTGATGACACAAATTTTTGGCCGTTTACTGGGAGGACGAAGGGGGGTAAACTGCTAGATGCAGGTTGCATTAAAACCCCTGAAGGACAAAATTGGCACGAGTTCGATTTTTTTTAGATTCACGGGGGGGGGGGGGGGGGGGGGGGGGGGGCGGCCCGACCCAGCGGGTGACAGGGGCCCCGACGGGGCCTTCAACTGACGATCCGGGGGCAAAGCGTGGGTTTTTCCCACAAATGGAAGGGGCCCTTCTCTCGTTTCCTCTAAACCCCCTGTGCTACCCCCCTCTTTGCTCGCTTTTTCCCCCTTCATTTTTGCTCCAGTCCAAAAATATAAAAATTTGGGGAAGGAAAGGGTTTGTTTTGGGAAAACTCTTATTAAAAAACGGCAAATTTACAGCTATTCTCAAATCCCTTTTAATTTAAAACAAAATTGCTGGGTTCAAATTTAAAATGCAAAATTTTCTATAACAAATCTGGGCTGGGCAAAAGTCCAAAAAACACGTATCTGTTATGTTTGGTATAATAAAAATTTTTTTTTTTGCACCTTTCAAATTTACCCCGTGGGGGAAAAAAAAATTGCGTTTTTAAAAATTTACGTAGATGCTCGTCAATGAACAGTACTGGGTGCCAAATCAAAAAAAACTAAATGTTTTTGTTTTGATATAATAAAATTATTTTTTGCACCTTTCAATTCACCTGTGGTTAATATAGAAAATTTCTGTTTTAAATTTACGTAGATGCCCGCGTCAAGAACATTAACTGGGGGCGCAAAAGTCAAAAAACACGTAACCCGTTTTGTTTTGATATAATAAACGTATTTTTTTTCACCTTTCAATTCACCGTGGGGAATAAAGAAATTTTCTGTTTTTTAAAATTTACTAATTCTGGGGTCAATAAAAAGTACTGGTGCGCAAAAATCAAAAAACACGTTTTCTGTTTTTTGTTTTGTAAATAAAAAAGGGATTTTTTGCACCTTTCCCAATTTACCCCGTGGGGGAATATAGAATTTTCTGTTTTAAGATTTAACCAAATTCTGCTCAATGAAAAAGTACGGGTTTCGCAAAAGTCCCAAAAAAAACGTAACGTTTTTGTTTTGTAAATTTAAAGGTAATTTTTTTTCACCTTTCAATTCACCTGTTTGAATATAGAATTGCGTTTTAAGATTTTCGTAGATGGGTGCGTCAAAAGAACAGTACTGGGTGCCCCAAAAGTCAAAAAACACGTAATGTTTTTGTTATTGATATAATAAACGGGATTTTTTTTCACCTTTCAATTCACCTTTGGGGAATATAGAAATTTCTTTTTTTTAAGATTTACGTAGATTTCTGCGTCAAAAACAGTACTTGGGGGCGCAAAAGTCCCAAAAAAAACGGGAACTTTTTTTATGTTTTGGGTATAATAAACGGTTTTTTTTTGCACCTTTCAATTCACCTTTGGTTTAATAAGAATTGCTGTTTTAAGATTTTAAAGTAATGCTGCGTCAATGAACAGTACTGGGTGCGCAAAAAGTCAAAAAAAACGTAACTGTTTTTTTTTGTATAATTTAAAATGGGATTTTTTGGCCTTTTAATTTTACCGTTTGGGGAATATAGAAATTTCTGTTTTAAGATTTACTAGAAACTTCGTCAATTAACATTTCTGGGTGCGCAAAAAATCAAAAAACACGTAACTGTTAAGTTTTGAAAATAAAAAACTGTATTTTTTGCACCTTTCAATTCACCTGGGTTTAATAAAGAATTGCTGTTTTAAGAAAAACGTAATCGCGTCAATTAACTTTCTGGGTGCGCAAAATCAAAAAACACGTAACTGTTAAAGGATTTTGTAAAATAAACGGGGATTTTTTGCCAAACCCTTTTAATTCACCTGTGGGAATAAAATTGCTGGGGTTTTTTAAAATTTTTCGAAACGCGCAAAGAACAGTACTGGGTGCTCAAAAGTTTAAAAAACACGTAACCCGTTTAAAGTTTTTTTATATAATAAACGGGATTTTTTTTCAACCCTTTTAATTTTACCTTGGTTTAATATAGAATTGCCCGTTTTAAGAAATTTAAAGTAGATTTTGCGTCAATGAACAGGGACGGGTGGGGGCCCAAAAATCAAAAAACACGTAACTTAAAGTTTTCGGGAAATACCCGGTTTTTTTTTGGGAAAAAACAACCTGTGGTGAATTGGGTAAAGAATTTGTTTTTTGGGGTTTTAATTAATGCCAAGTTTTAAATTTTTAAACAGGTTTTAAAAAGGTTTACATTAAATTAACACCCTTTCTGAAAAAAAGATAAAAAAAAGTTTTTTAGTTTTGAATTAAAAAAAGGGAGAAAATTTTTAAAATTACCTTTTAAAAAAAAGAAGTTTAATTTAAATAAGTTTCAGAAAATGCCCCAACTCCAGGGAAATACTTTCCAAAAAACCAAAAAAAGTTTAAAATTTTTAAGATTTTTTCCATAAAATACAAATAATTTTTTGAAACTTTAAACCCAAAAATCCTTTATAGAAAAGGTTTTGTCATTTGTTTCCCCGCGGGGCCCCCCCCCCCGCTCCTTCCTTTTCCGGACTTTAAACCGGGAATTTTTGGCCCCTTTAAAAACTCTAGGTAATAAAAAAAATCTTAAATTTTTTTAAATTTTTAAAATAAATTTTTTGGGGGATCCCGGGGTAATAAAGGTTTTTTTTGGGGGCTAAAAAAAAAAAAAAATAACTTAAAATTTTGTTATCGTTTCCCCAGGTAGCCACTTTTTTCCCTTTTTGAAGCTGAAGACAAATGAGGGCCTGAAAACATGGAAAACTCCCCGTTTTTTGTAAAAACGATTTTTTATTTTTCCCCGGGAAATGAACCATAAATTTTTAAACCCGTCAAAGAAAAGTCGGGGACAAAAACAAAAAACCCCCCTGTTATTTTTATAAATTGATTTTTGGGCCCCAAAAATTACAGGGGGAAAAAAGGCTGGTTTTAAAATGATCTAATTTTTAAATAAATAACTTGGGTTTAGCTTGAAAAAATTCGATTTTTTAATAAAAACCTTTTTTTCATTTCAAACCCTTTGGGGAAAAAAAAATTCGTTTAAATAGTTTTGGGTCCAAACCCAAATTAAATGGGTTCCGAAATGGTTCTGGAAAACTTTTAAAAACGCCCCAAAAAGTATAATAAATAAAATTATTTCCCAAAGAAATTTAAATCCCCCCCTTTTTACACCACAAACAACCGGGTGATTTTTGTTTTTTTAAAAACTTTCCCCCCCCTTCCCCCAAAAATGAAATTCTTTCCCCAAACCCACCAACCGGTTAACCAAAAATTAAACCATTTAAAAAAACCCAAATTTCCCCGCCCCCGCCCGAAAACCAAACCAAATTTGGGGGACCTTTGGGGGGGGGGGGGGGGCGGGGGGGATAACCCGTGGCGAGAGAGAAAGTGGGAGAGATTTGAAGATTGCATGGCCGGCCTGGGACAATTTAAAAAATAAGCTAAAGAACAATTTTTGTAATTTGAACAATCTAATTTTTTTTTTATCAAATTCTTGTTTATAATAAAAAAATTTTTACACATAATATTTGACTCACTTTTAAACCAACTTTTCATATACCCAATTTAAAATAATACACGGTATTTAAAGAAATTTTTTTAAAAAATAAGAAAATTTGGGTTTTTTCCCAAATGCAGTACTTTTTTGGGAAATTTTTTTTTTCAGATCAATATTCTTTCGGAATAATTGTTTTGCACTTTTTAATGTATGTTTTGCATTGGTATTCAATAAAAAACAATATTAAAAAAATAATAATTTGGACATGGAGTTAAACGGCTTTTCTCACCCACGGGTTTTTCAAAAATGGAGCTGTTTCTCTCTCCCCTTACACTTAAAAAACCGGGGGCGGCCCTCTCTTCCCAGTGGGGCGGGGTCCCCATTTAGAGAATGGTGACATCATACCCCCCCCTTCCCGTGTTCCCCCCCACATTTCATCACATTCGCTTGGGGCCAAGGGGGAAGGGGATAGGATGTCAAAAGCTCGCAAAACCTTCTGCAATGGTCCGGGTTCTCACCCCCCGGCAAGCGTCCCCCTCCCCCCCAAACCCCAAACCCTTTTTAACCAGAACACCTGCCTTGGGGCAAACATAAACATAAAGCCCCCTAATTTTACAGAAATTTGAAAATCTTGTCTTTGGTCTAGCAAGTGTATTATATGGGGGTGTTACGGGTGGGGAAAAAAGTTTTTTAAGTCAGCCACCAATTGAGCAATTTTCTCCCACAAAAAAGATAAAGGGGCGCTACCAACAGATTTGCGCTAAAGCCCCCTTCTATCCCATGGAGCAATAAACCGGGAAGTGTTTGGCCGTGCCTACGGGATAAAAGGGCCCCCCCTGTTTTTTCCCTTTTTTTAAAAACCCTCAAAGGGCCGTTTGGGGTTCATCTCACTACCCGACATTTTTAAAAAGAATTAAACCAAACTATAACGGGGCTGTACAACCCCCCCCCACCAAAAGGGGGGCCATATCACATAGGGTTTCCCCGGAATTTCTTTTAAATACCTCTCAAACACCCCCATTCCCTTCCCTTTTGGATCCCCATCCCTCGCCTCGCTGGGGAGCCGTTTCCTTCGAGGAACTTGGAAGAGCAACCCTCCCCCCTTTCCCTTGGGGGAAAAAGCCCGGGGCCCCGGACGGCTAAAACGGCCTTTTTTTTTACAAAACTCTGATCAAGGAATTAAAGGGGCCCCCCCTTTCTTGAGATTTTTCAATACGGGTCCCGGTCCCCTTTTTTTTCGACCCGCCGTTCCTAAAGGCAAAAATCACAGTACCCCAAAGGATGGTAAAAAAACCCAAACACAAATCCAAAAGCTCCCGCCCTTTTTCCCCCATTAAAAGCAAACGCTAATTTTTTGCTAAGCTGATTGCTCTAAAGGCTTAGCCCTCTCCCTGACTCACTCATACACCCGGGATCAGGGGGGGATTTGTTCCCTCCAAAGGGGCGGGGGGAAAATACCCTTAAAATTTTCCCCCTCTCCCCCCCGTCCTTTTTGGGCTAAGTTGCCAGGGGGTTTTTTCTGCCCCACTTGATGCCAAAGGGGGGTTTTTATCGTGGGGGTTTGAACTTTTTTGGGAAAGGGATTATTGGAGCATTTGGGCCCGGGGCCCCCCGGCTAGGGCTGAGCCAAAATTTTGGTTTCTCTATCCTCCCCCCGGGGCGCAGATTCTGTGAAGGGCAGGGTTTTTCCCTTCCCCCTCGTTCTGGGCAATGGAAACCAGGCAGGGATGCCCTTTTTACCCCCCCTACTCAAGGTCCTAGTGAGGGACCCCATCTGCTGCAGGCTTTGAGGGCGGGGGAAACCCGTCAGGGGTGTTTGCATTGGCCACCATCAGAAACAATTTCTCGGAAATTGCTGACTATTTGCTGGCTTTAACCCCACGACCCGGGAAACCCCCCGCGCCGGCGGGGGCTTAGAGTTTTACAGCAATTTTAAATTTTTTTAGTCCCAAAAAATCAACATGAAACCCAAAAAAGGGGGCCCCCTTTGCGTAGGGCGTCCCCCGAGGAAAGCTCAAGGGAAATTGAGGCAAATTTTTCCCCCCCTCCCCGGGCATCGTCCTTCAAATTTTTTGGGATTTTCACATTCCCGGGTAAATAGATAAAATTTTGAGCTTAAAATTTTACCCAAAGTTAGAGACCATTGGCCGGGGACCCCGGGTTTAAGTGGGGCAGGGGAAGGACTTTTGTTGGTTTGGGGGCATAAAAAAACTAAAGGATGAAATGTCCTTCCCCGCCTTTTATACCTCTTTTCAGGCCCTTCCTGCCCGCTTTCCACACCCTTTTTTTATGGTTTCGCAAAAAGACCTCAGACTTTTTTTGGGCTAGAAAGCACCCCAGGGTAGCGTACTCCCCACCTTACCAAACCAAAGAAAGAAGGGGGGGAAACTCCCCAGAATTTGTGCCCCACTAACTAAACGGGGGGTGTTAAGACCCCGGGGCTTAGACTCATTCCGGATTTCCCGTAAAAAAGTGGGTTTTTAAAATTTTTTCCCCCATTTTTGAGGCCCCGGTGTCCCGCACTGGGCCCTTGGGTTTCCGGTCACGCACTTTTACGAACAACTCCCTCCCCGGGGGACCGATGGTAACCCCGGACTAGGCCCGTTCCCCCCAGTCTGGTTTTTGGGAAATATGCATTTAAAGATGACTTTACTCCGACCAGGGGGGCCCCTTTTTGCCACTGCGAGGAAAAACCCCCTGTTTCCCCGACCAGGGTTTCCCCAAACTCTTTTTTTGGTCCCTAGGGGTTTGGGCCCTTTCCCCCACGGGGTTTGGGGCTGTGTTCTCAGGAAACTCCCTTAAGCCCCTTTCCTGGAATTGACAAGGGGGTGCCAGAGACGGCACTTTCCAGGTTAACTTTTTATCAACTTCGCATTTTCTATTTTTGCATGTAAGGTCCCCTTTTAAACCTTTACAGACCCCTTACGCCACTTGAGGGGTGGGGGTCTACGGGGACCCGGTAGGGAAAAACACTTTTCGAGAATCTAGGGGGGTTTTTTGCAGGGGGTCCCCTTGGAGGGGGCTAAACCCCCTTTCCAGAGGAGTGGGGGAGGGGGGATGGGGGAAGGGCCATTGAACCCGGGGGAATGGGAAAAATGTTTTTTTTTTCTGGCAACAAGTCAATTATTTCAGTTAAAGCTCAGGAATTAAAAATTTTAAAATTTTCACCTTTTGGTTTCAGGGGCCCCCGCTCTTCTCCCCTCCCTATAAATCGGGGCCCCCAACTTAAACTGGCGATGTTTTGACCGAGGTTTGGGAAAAAAGGGCCCATATTTTGGGGGAGCCCGAAAACTGCAACCCTTCTGGGGGAGGGGGGTTTTTACCTCATCCAATGATTACAGGAATTAGATTCCAAAAGACCCAGGTTTGGGTCTGCTTTTCTTCCAGGCCCCCTCTCCCCGACCCCCCTTCTTTTGGACTCATTTAATTCTCCTTTCCCAAATTTTTTGGGGTGCGAAGCTGGGAAAAACCCTCGCTTGTGGTTTTTCAACGGCAGCGCCAACTATCCCTTTAGGGGTTTCAGGATTTCCCCCTCCCTGCAGGCATGGAGGAACTCCGAAAAGTCCTCTCCCCAGGGTCCCTTAGACACTTAAAGGACTTGGAAGGGGCTGGCCTTTTTTCTGCCAAACCGATTTTTTTTCCGCACCTTTTCAATTTATTTTGCCCAGGGCCTCCCCGTCCCCTTGTCCCCCCCCCCGTTTTTTTTGGAAAGAAATTCTGTTTAGGACTACCGAGGCCGACCCCCTCTTTTCTTCCGCCCTTTTCCCCAATGTTTGCTTTTACTAGACTATGTTTTGTTTAGGTTTATAGATGTGTAATGGATATGTCTCACCGTTGATCTCAGCAGGACATCTGGACGAACTAGTCTCTGGATGATCTCGGTCGCTCATCCTTTCTAAAAGATATAGTCTTTTTATGTTTTACAATACTCCCTGACCGATGAGATAGATCATACCAGATAAATTTTTGATATGATTGTAACTCAATGGTTCTCTTTATTTTTGTTAACATTTGCTATGTTCATGTTCTTCCTACTGTGTCACTTGAATATTGCATCTGATGTAACTTTTGAGTGTATCCACTTTGTATTCAATAAAACTTTGGAATATGAAAAAAAATAAAATAAAATGAGAGGTGCCTCTAATTGACATCATAGGTAGACCTCAACTCCCGAAAATCACATTGTCTGATTTGGAAAAAACTTATTTGCAAATTATGGTGGAAAATAAGTATTTGGTCACCTGCAAACAAGCAAGATTTCTGGACTCCTCACAGACCTGTTTCTTTCTTTAGAGGCTACTCTGTCCTTCTATCATTACCTGTAGTAATTGTACTGTATGAACTTGTTATCAGTACTACAAAGACACCTGTCCACCTACCTCAAACAAGTCACACTCACAAACTCCACTATGGTGAAGACCAAAGAAACTGTGAAGGACACGAGAAACAAAATTGTAGCCCTGCACCAGGCTGGGAAGATTGAATCTGCAATAGGCATGCAGCTTGGTGTGAAGAATGCAATAATTAGAAAATAGAAGACATACAAGACCATTGATAATCTCCCTCGTTCTGGGGCTCTGTTCAAGATCTCACCCCGTGGGGTCAAAATGATCGCAAGGAGACTTCCGAGGGTGGGGCGACGTGAACGGCCGCATCTTACTGGAGCTCCTGAATGGAATGAGCCTCATCGGGTGAATATCCCTGTCATCGCGCCACCGACAGCCTTGTTACCACCCAGGCTGCATCTCAGATGTTGTGGCCACCGTTTGGAGCCCATTTGACTGCCCCTGCAAGCTTGCCTGAGACAGCGGGTACATCGGGGTGGCCCGCTGCTTCCCACAGCACGCGGAGGAGCTTACCCGACACTGCAAGCGGCTTCCCTTCGCTCACCAGCCGGGTATCTGGCTGTGACAGCGAGAGTGAGTCGGTGCGGAGCATTGGCGGCTGGACCCGCTGCCTTCCCACCAAGACCTCACGGCCTCATTTTACCCTCCCTAAGTGAGTCGGCCTCTGCACATCAAGGTGACACGCTGCTCCCCGCAGCACACAGAAAAGCAGAAGAACCTACCTGACGCAGCAGGAGGACTCCCTTTCGCACACCAGCTGGGTACCTGACCGGGCAACGAGAGCGGGTCAGTGCAAGGCTTTGGAGGCTGGACATGCTACCTTCCCGGCCAGACATCGAGGCTGCCATTTTCACCTCGCTTGGAGAGTCGGCCCTTCTGCACCGAGGCGACCCGCTGCTGCCCACGGTGCACGAAAAAGCGGAGGAACTTACCCGTCGCTGCAGGAGGACGCCCTTCGGCCACCAACCGGGTACCTGTCCGAGTCAGCGAAAGCAGGCCAGTGTGGAGCATTAAGGGCTGGAACTGCGGCCTTCCTGCCAAGACATCACGGCAGCCATCTTACTCTCTCCTTAGAGAACTGAGGACGCGTGTCTTGTCACAGCAGCTGAACCTGTGGGGGCCACACAACCTCTTGGTCACGACCAGCCTGCGGAACACAGGTTCCGGCTCACTCTCCCTCAGTGCCCCCTCGACACCCCCACAGGGCACCGGTCTGCGCAGATAAGCGACCCGTCCACACCCAGAAGCGGCCATTTTGGACACTCTGAGGGAGACCGCACGATTACAGCCGCCATCCTACATAAAAGTGACGATGCCCATGCATAAACACTGGTGACCACATTAACTTGCTAAATTCACTTTTGTTTGTGAAAGGGATAGCTCTCTGTGTCATCCCCAGTGACTTTGTTAATTATCTGCTGGTTTAAGTTCTGGCCTATAAGGCCAAAAGACTCTCAAACTGTTTATTTCCAACACCTGTGAGATGTCTTGTTACACATATTCTCTTTCTTGCTGACACACCACTGGGAGGCAGTAGTGCACTACTCACGTTTATTATCAATGATCACCTTCCAACTGATTTTCATGTTAAACTAGACACTTTCTACAACACTATTACCTTCTACACAGCCAGGGCCCACGGCTGTCCACCACCACTCTCTATTTTGCAGGCTCCCTCGTGCATCGATCTGCCTGGGAGCCACAGTAAGTCTTACTCTACAGCAGTGGTGTTGGGCCAATAGCCTGAATACCTCAACAGACTTCAGAACAATACACCTGAGCCCCCTTGTAATACACCTCAGGAACTCTCACTAGTTCTGTTAGTCTTTGGGCCAAATCTAAAAGTGTAATGGTTCTATTTTCTACCATGTTTGGTAAATAACTGTGCTTGAGGCCCCCCGTGCAGCCTAGCAGCCTCTTATAGATGTCCTAACATGCATAGCCTATTTTAAGGGCCCTGAGTCTTTGCCACTTGCTTCCCCCCACCTGCTGAAGGTACTCCTCAGAGTTGACGCAGTACTGTCTACTAAACCCAAGGAGACTTCCTCGCTTCTTGCCACAGCCTAACTGGCTGACTGTTTTCTCTCTATCATAATCAAAGGAGAGTATGGACAAATTTGTACACAAATACCCACCTCACAGAGTTACCCGCTGCTTCCCCTCGGGGGGGGGGGCCCCCCACCGACTCGGGTCAGTCGAAGGGGGGGTTTTGCCCTTCCACAAAAATGCCGAGAAAGATACACCCTTCCAAGCTTGCACCTTCTCAAACATCCACAAACATGGCACACAGCTCGTCTCCCCGGACGGACCGCCCCTCAACCTCACCTTCTTTAACTTCTTCAGAAGGACCAGACACCATATCCTCGGCGATGGCCCTGGCGCAGGAGGTTTCAAGACTGCTCCTACCTGCACTGGACCGACGTTTCGAACTCATACAATCCTCCTTCAACGCAGCATAGTCGCAAATAATGACTAACTCGCAAAAGATTGAAGACCTAGAGTTCCGTACGGTCTCCATGGAAGCTGCTATTAAAGGTCTGGAACGCACCACCTCAACTAGCCAAGACCCCATCAGTATGCTACAAGAAAATCTGGACAATATCGAAAATCGGGAATGAATAAATAATTTGAGATTCATTAGCATCCTAGAATCTGTGACCCCGGACTCCTTGGCAAAATACCTCCCAACAGATCTGACGGATGCCTTGGAACTGGACCTCCCTCATGATCCTCTACTAGTAGAGAGGGTGCATAGGCTTGGGGCTGGTAGAGAACAAGGTGACCAATCTAGACCCGTGATCGCTGTTTTCACAACTGGTCCATTAACCCCTTAATGCCGTACGCACTGAAAAGCTAGTTTAATGATGACGGAGGAACATTTTGTAGTTTTTACCTCTTTGCGTTTCAACAAGTTTTAACTTTTTTTTTTTAAAATGACGCAGTCAGTTGTATGAGGCCTCGTTTTATTCGAGACAAGTTGTAGTTTATGGGGGAATAGTGTAAGTTCACTTCAATTTCAGAAATTTTTTTCCAATTTTTTTTAGGTTTTTTAAATTTTTTTTTACACCGTTCACATTTCACACTTAATAACTTGTTAGATTAATTCTACGTGTTTACTACGGTCGTCTGGTTACCTAAATGGTGTAGCGTTTTTTTTGTGTGTGTAATGTAGGCACTATTTATTTTTTACTAAAAATATTTATTTATTTTTTTTTGTTTTTTTTCACACTTTGTAATGTATTTGCATAATTCATATAAGCTAATAATTATAATCGTGTCAGTCTGGACACAGGGCACGTTGTTCAGGGCAGAACAGAGTCTGCCCCTGATCACTGGCTTGTTTACACAGACAGCCCTGGGGCTACTGAAGGTCCCGCAGAGTGACTGTGCAGCAGTTTTTTTCCCTGGACCTCTCTCTGGGGGAGCGAGGCCGGGTCAACGGGTGTGTCCCGTTACCGACAGAGCAGGGATACCACTTTGATTGCTGCTGCGGTGACGAAACTGCGACAATCAAAGGGTTTGAAAGCATTGGGAGCGGAGTTTCCCCCACTCCGGCGCTTGCAGGAGCTGCTCTGGGAACAGGGCTGTGTAGTACAGCCCCGTTCTCAGCTCTGCTGCGGCACCTGGCTCCGCAAACTCCCATGTCTGCAGCAATGTCAAAAGACGTTGCTGCAGACGAACGACCTGAAATACCCGCTGTCAAAAGACGGTGGGCGGTCAAGTAGTTAAAGAGCAAATTTTGAAAGCCTACAGGCAAAAGAGCGAGCTGATGGTAGCGGGCGCAAAGATTCTCATCTTCCAGGACTTTTCCACACGTGTGTCCCTGAAACGAAAAGCTTAAATAAGTAAATATTTGCATGAACATTAATGTCAGGTTCCAACTGCTTTTCCCGGCAAAACTGAAAGTCTTGGATAACGGCCGAATGATCACATTTGACTCCCCGGAGGCGGCGGTCAGGAGATTCTTACAGCAGGATGGGGATTGATCGACTGCCGGGTGTCTACCACGCGCCCAGTTGCTAGGTTTGAATTCTAAGCCTAGACCCAGGGACCCTAAAGATTACATAGGACACAACCATTAAAATCATAGTGTTCCTCTGGTCCAGGGGCTGCACGGGCTGCCATCTACCTTTCTAAACAATGTTGTTTTTGTTAAAGCTGTTTATGATGCTTAGCCACTTTAGGCCAGTTGTATTGCTATGTCTATTTTCTGTCACTCCAGTCCGCTCCCCGCAGTTGACGCTCGCCGACCTCCCCTGCCCTGGCTGAATGGGGAAAGCGCTCGCTGGAACGCCTGAAACCATCCTCCACTGCACACCTTCTCATGCCTTTTTCTCTGAATAGGGACGCAGAATGAGTACAACTACCTCTCCCACACTGGACTGTCCCCTGGCATCAGAGATCAATATCATTTCCTGGAATGTCACTGGCCTTAATATTCCAGAAAAATGAAAACGTGTCCTACTCCACCTCAAACGTCTAATAGCGGACATCATTTGTCTGCAAGAAACGCACTGGAAGAGGGACAATTTTGTCCCCCTATGGGCTCGCTGGCTGGACACACCTGTACTGGTCAACCATCACAGCAGATCTCGTGGCGTCACCGTGTACTTCCGAACCGGACTTGTGCAATCTATTGTTGACCAATATGTAGACAACGAGGGAAGATTTATATATCTGTGTCTCTCCATTGCTAATAAAATCTATACTTTGCTTACTATATATGCACCAAATGCCCCTAATGACTCCTTCTTTATGGAACTCAAACTTCTTGCTACAAAGAGAGCATGACTATCTTATTCAGATAAGTGACTTTAACATCGCCCCAAACCCCACTATTGACAGATCCAACCCAGGACGAGACACGACGTCTTTCAACCCTTCATAACACATCTCATGGATCACCTGGGAGTATACGATCATTGGAGACTTATAAATCCGACTGATCGGTCGTTTACCTACTACTCCACTGCCCATGACAATTTCTCTAGAATAGACATAACACTGTTGTCCACTGCCCTCTACCTAAGTGTAGTGAAAACTGATATTCTCCCCATAACCATTTCCGATCATGGACCCATACAACTGGTCTTGGTGGTTTGGGGGACCCCGCAACAGTGAAATGCTGGAAGTTCCCTCAACATTTGTATGATTCGGATGACTTCCGCACATTTAAAAAGTCCGCTGGACTCAATTTTTGACGGACAACAAAGCACACATGGACGACAAACCCCTACTTTGGCTCACTGCGAAGGCGGTTTTGCAAGGGCTGATCATCAGTTATATGGGTATGAAAAGTAGAGCTATAGAAGATAAATTTAAAAAATTACACGCTCACCTACAAATGGCTCAACATAGACATGCGACACATCCCTCAACACAATCAAAAGCCCTTTATACAGAGGCCCAGGAGCTTCTTAACACCTTCCTCTTCGGACATAAAAAAGATGGCAGACCAGATCCGCGTAGAACCGCTTTTATAGGTGGGGTAACAGGTAGAGTAAATTGCTGGTCAATATGATCACTCAGTGGAAGCCAAGGCCACCAATCGCAGCTGTTAGATGCCCAGTTACGGGCACAATTTTGAAAGGTGCGAAGGAAATCGCAGGCGCCTTTGTTGATTATTTTGAATCTTTGTATAACGCGACCCCACATGATGCGGATCGAGTTTCAACGTTCTTAGACTCTGTACATATTCTGGGACTCCCTGAGGACCAATGTCTGCAACTCAAAGCCGACATCACGGAGGAGGAGGTGTCAATGGTGATTTCCTCACTTGCTAATGGAAAAACACCAGGCCCTCACGGCTTCTCCATGGAATTCTATAAAATTCTTAAACCTGAAATAACCCCTCACCTGACCCATATACAAAATTTCTACCCCCGGTAGATTCCTTCTTCGACTCCAAGACCATTTTGCTGCTGAAGGACGGGAAGGACCCCATGTCTTTGACTTTATACAGGCCCATATCCTTGTGAAACCAAGACCATAAACTCCTAGCCAAACTCATTGCAAATAGACTCCAAAAATTTCTACCTGCTATTTCGCACCCCTGCCAATCATCAGGCTTCGTGTCTAACCGACACTCTACAAGGAACGTTAGGACGGCAGTGGCGGCCATGATAACAGCTCAAGACCCAGGACACCCTGTATCTAAGTTTCATAGTTTGTAAGGCTAAAAAAAAGACAAGTCGTCCATCTAGTTCAGCATCGTAGGTGCTAAGGTGTTGTTCCAGAGGAGGCAAAAAACCCCCATATGCCTTTGGTAGAAGACCAATTGTCCTCATTATAGGGGAAAAATTCTTCCTGACTCCAATCTGGCAATCAGAAAAATAACTGGATCAATGACCTCTCCTGAATCCTAGGTCACTATAACTTGTTATATTATTCCTCCAAGAAAATGCATTCAAAACCATTTTTTGAACTCGGTTATTTGAATTCACCATGACCAGTCCCTCTGGCAGAGAATTCCAAGTCTCTCAAATTGCTCTTACAGTTAAAGAATCCCTTTCTATGTTTGTATGTAGAAACTTTCGTTCCTTATGACGTAAAAGGATGCACCCTTGTTTAGATACAGCCCTGTGTTAAATAAAACTTGGGAGAGATCTCTTTATTGAACCTTTGATGTATTTAAACATATTTATTATGTCCCCCGAAGCTTTCTTTTCTCTAAACTAAATAGCCCTAATCTTGCCAATCTTTCTGTGTACTGTTAGGCCACCAGTCATTTTATTATTTTGTTGCCTCGCCTTTTGTACCTGTTCAAGCTCTACATGTTCTTTTCCTGTGCACTGGTGCCAAAACTGTACACAATATTCCATGTGTGGTCTAACCAGTGACTTGTTAATGGGAGAATAATGTTCTTCATCATGTGCATCTATGACCCTTTTAATGCAACCCCATGATCCTATTTGCTTTGGCTGCTGCTGCCTGACACTGGATGCTACAATTAAGTTTACTGTCCACCAGGATTCCAAGTCCTTCTCCATGTAACTTTTACCCTGTGTTTTTCCATTTACATGTAATCATGTAATGGATTGCTCTTCCCCATGATGATAACCTTGCATTTATCAGTGTTAAACATCATAGCTTTCCTGCCCAGGCCTCCAACTTATCTCAGATCCCTTTGTTAATAAATTTTTATCCATTAATTGTGTTGATTACTTACAGAGTTAAGTATCGTCTGCAAAAAGATCGATATTCTACGTGTATTCACTGTGTAAGGATCAATAATGAAATTGTTAAAAAGAGGATAGGGCCCAATACTGACCCTTGTGGTACCCCAACTAGTAACAGCGATTCCAGTTAAGTATGTACGTTTAATTACCACTTTGTTTTCTATCAGTGAGCAGTTACTTACCCACTTGCACACATTTTCCCCCAGTCAAGCATTCTCGATTTTATTTACCAACCTTTTATGTTCGGCACCGTATCAAATGCTTTAGAAAAATCTAGATATATGACATTCCAGTGCCTCACCCCGATCCAGTCTAGCATGACTTCCTCTAGAAGTGATGAGATTTGTCTGACAGGGACCGATCCTTCATGAACCGTGCTGGAACGGCGTGATACATTTACTTTCAGTGTAGATACTCCAGGATAGCTTCGATGAGGAAAACCTTCAAACATTTTACCTACAACAGAGGGTTAGCTTAATGGCCTATAGTTTCTGGATCACTTTTTTGACCCCTTTTTGAATATTGGCACACCTTTGCTATGCGCCAATCCTTTGGGACATACCCCGTTATTAGACAGTTCCATGAATATTAGAATAGGGGCCTATCTATGACATCACTTAACTCTCTTAGGGACACGTGGGTGTATGCCATTCTGGACCTGGGGATTTGTCTATTTTAATCTTCTTAAGACGGAGCAGTGCACTTCTTCCTGGGTTAGACACAGAAACTTTTTAAGTTGTTAGTTTACCACATCTCTCTGTTCAACGGAAGGTCATCCTCCTCGGGTAAATACAGTGTGGAGAAAAAAGTGTTTAATCCGTTTGCTTTTTTCTCATGCCCTCCTGTCTCTCCTCACAGTATTTTCAAAGGGCCAACATTTGTCCGGTTTTATTTTTTTAATATTTATATAGTTAAAAACATATTTTGGGGTTAGTTTTACTTTTCTATAGTCAAATGTCTTTCCGTCTACAGCTTTCTGCTTCCTTTATCTTTATTTTACACAATTTATTTTTTTCCCTATTTGTTCTTAGTTGCCTCTTCATGCCCTCCTGTTTTAGTAGGTGAAACCGCTTTCTTTTTGTTTTTTATTGCCTCTTTTTCATCACATGTTGATCCACATGGGTTTTTCCTGTTTCTAATTTTTTTATTACCATAAGGTATGTACCTCTACAGTGGTAGCTAGGGTTGTTTTTTAAAATATCCCATTTGTATTAGTTCTGCCATATTTAAAAACACATTGTCCCAGTCATTACAGGTTAGGATCCACTAAGCAGAATAAAATTAGCCTTCCTGAAAATTCAGTGTTGTTTGTGGCTCCTTGACAAACTCTATTGAAGGATACACGGAAATTTATTATCTTATGGTCACTATTTCCAGGATGCCCTTCAACCTGAACCTTTGTTTCTCTGTAGGTCTTTTAGTCAATAATTAATCTAGAAAGGGCCTTCTCTAGTTCGGTTCTTGCACCATTTGGCAAAGGGTAATTTATCATTAGTTATTACAAACCTGTTTCCTTTGTGAGAGCTACAGGTTTCAGATTACCAATTGATGTTCTGGATAGTTAATGTCGACCATAATAATAACCTCATCTGATTGCAAAAAAACCGCCTCATCTATTTGCTGAGGAGTACTCATCTTCTTTGGCGTTCTGTTATACTTGGGGGGCCTATAGCAAGAACCCTATTAGTATTATATTGTATTGTTACCCCAATGTATATTTATCCATAATGATTCCACTTGTTCCATTTCCTGTACCTTTATCTCCCGCAGTGTTGTCTTCAGTCAGGATTTTAAATAGAGACAGAAACCCTCACCCCTTTCCGGGTCTTTTACGATCCTTTCTAAATAGGTCTGTAATCCTGTAAGTGAACAGCCCAAGTCGTAAGCTCTCGTCCAGCCATGTACTCTGTTATCCCCACTTTGTCATATTTTTCTTCAGCTATTAGTAATTCTAGTTCATTTATTTTGTTGGTCAGACTTCTGGCATTGGTCAGCATGCAATTTAGAGATTTTTCAGTTTTTATTCCTTTCTCCCTGATATTTTTAAGAAGTTAACAATTCGTGACCAAGAAAGGTGAGCATTTGAAAAAAATGTAAATTCCCTGCTGCCCGGGTGTGTGACCTCTCCAATATCACTAAGCCCAAGCATTATTGCAAAAAAGGTTTCACGGCAGTGTTGGTTCGATTTAATACCTGTTCCCAGATTCCTAAAGAACTCAGATCCCTCTTTGTTAGGGCCATAGACATTGTAGATGCATACCTCCCCCATAGGGCATTTCAATATCACTTTGACCCATCTGCCTTCCTTATCTGAGTCTGTTGCTAAAATGTTATACGTTAGGGCCTTTTTAAATAAATTCATCAATCTCATATTTTTTATTAACAGCTGACTCGAACCAACACTTCTCCTACCAGTACTATTCCAGTCTAAAAAAATCTTTGGCTTCTAGGTGCGTTTTCCTGCAATAAGGGTTTATATCGGGTGTTAGTCTTCCAGGTGTCTGAGAATTAGACGTGCGTTTTTGTGGTGAAAGCAATCCCTTTACATTCGACAAAAATCATTTTCATGGTTTATTATAGAGGTTGCATAAAGGGGTGGAACAACAGACGGATAAGAACCAAAATGTCTCCTGGGTAGTGAGTACTTTGAGAACCTCGGACTGCAAAAGAGCAAATATTTCCTGGCATAATTGTAAAAACCTTTTACATAAACTGCAATGTATAAACAAAATCACAACAAAGTTAGGTTGAAATTAATGTCATCACTCTCCAATAAACACTTTCCCATATCTTCTATAATGTACTTCTCTTTTTTCTGATGTTCGCATTAAACCTGAACATCACCAATAAAATGAATACCTGTTTGCACCACTTATGATACATTACCCCGCGGCATCTTTCTGTATTATCTCCTTCAAAATAGCTGCCATGGCAGAAATCTTTAGGTTTTTTTTCTGGTGTCCCTTGGAGCATGAGGGTATCTTTGCTCTTTGGGTCTAGCTCCTTGTTGCTTTTCTTTTTCTGCATCTGCGGTTGTGCTGGGGCTTGGCGAGTGTGCTTCTTCTTCCCCTGCCGGAATTTCGGACAATATATAGTGTAGTTCGTCCTCGGCTTGTTGGACTGATGCATAGGACTCCATTTTGCCATCAGGATGTGTCACTCTTAGTGTGGCCGGATAGACGAGCTGAAACTTTATTTTCTTTGCATACAGTGCGGTGCATATTTTACTAAAGGCCCTTCTTTTCTTTGACACATTGGCCGAATAGTCATTGAAAATGAGTATGGTTGACCCTTTGTATTTTAGGGGCTTTTGGCGCTGTTTAAAACTGCGTAAAATGTTCTCCTTATCATTGTAATCTAGAAGCTTGGCTATGACTTGCGTAGGAAAATTGGAATGACTTGTTGCTCCTCCCTGTTTGAACATTTTTTTGGAACCAACTCTATGGGTCTTTCTACTTTACAAATAGTGTCCAATTGCAAAGCTGATGGGTAGTTTCCTTTTACATATTTTCTTTAGCAGGCCAGTGAGGATTTTTTTCCGGTAGTCCTATGATTCGAAGATTATTTCTACTTGAGCGATTTTCCAAATCGTCCAATTTGTTGATGGCTTTTTTATTGGCTTCCGTTAAATCGTTTGTGTGTATGCAAGTCAGATATTTTATCTTCTGTAAGTAGTTGTTAAAGCTGCCTTTCAACCTGTTTGCTGACTTCTGTCTGTAGTTCTTGTATCGAGGCAAGTAACTGTTTGGAGATTGTTTCCTGCAGGAACCATTGGGATTTTCTTGGACAAGGCATGGGCCAACTTTTTGTAATCTAGGTTTAATTTGATGTGGCGTCATTATCTCGCAACTTGACCTCTTCTGCAGAATGTGCCCATGTCTTCACAACTCAGATCATTTCTGCCGTAGCTGCTTTCACTTTCCTTATTAGTCGGAGCCGTATATGAGGTCTTTGACTGCTGAGATCTTACGCGATAATAGTTGGAGGTATGGGTTAGGTTATATGCAAAAGATGCGCTCCTTCAGCTATGACGATATCTCTGGGCATGCAGCGCAATATATTCAACAGTAGTGAGACTGGTATCAGGTTGTCTTGCGCAATATAAATTTTCTTTTTTTTGGTGATGTGATGCGCCCTATTTTAGATGTGCTGTTATTTAATTGTGCTTTTCAAATAAAAAAACTAACATAAATTGGGTATCACGTAATCGTACTAACCCACAGAGTAAAACTATCTTTCACGGATACTGCACGGTTGAACTCTATTAAAGATAAAAATAAATAACCACTGCTAGGATTGGCATATTTTCTTCACCTTCCTTCCAAAAAACGGATTTTAAGCGATCATAAAGTCTTGTCCCCTCATAAAAAATGTTACCAAATAAAAATGTCAATACATCCCGCCAAAAAAAAAGTCCTTTACCGCTCCATACAAGAAAAATAAAAAAGTTATGGCTTTATACTGCGATGATGCAAAAACTGTTGTTTTCCTATTTCAATAAAAGTGTTTTTTATTGTGTAAAAGCAGTTAAAACATTAAAAAATATATGAATGTGGTATCGCTTAATCGTATCAATCTGCTGAGCAAAACTAGCATGTCATTTATTCCGCACAGTGACCGCTGTAAAAAATAAAAAAAAAAACACTACCAGGATTGCTGTATTTTGTACAAAATGCCTCACAAAAACCCTTTAATAAAAAGTGAACAAAGCATCACAGCCCCCCGTAATGGTACCAAAAAAAACATCAACTCATCTCGTAAAAACAAGCCAACAACAGCTTCATATGAAAAAAATTTAAGAAAGCATGGCTGTCAGAATAGACAACATAAAAACGCAACTTTTTATAAACTCGCTTCTATTGTGTAAAAGAATAAAACATAAAAAACTAATAAAATTATATCTTGTAATGTACACCGACCCCCATAAAAAATTATCCCGTCATTTATCCCGTATGGCGAATACTGTAAAAATGAGGCCCAAAAACAATGGCGTAACTGCGTTTCCCCCCTCCATTTCCATGGCCCAATGCAAAAAAAAAAAACTACGGAACACCTGTGCGCCCAAAATGCAAAATACACCCTAAGATGAGATCCCTGAGGGGTGTTGAATCCAAAATGGGGCAACTTCTGGAAGGTTTCACCTGTTCTAGTACTTTGGGCGCTTTGCAGATACGACATGGCCCCACCAATATCTGTGCGCCAAAAGCCAAATAGCGCTCCCTCTCTTGTATCCCCTGCCATGTGCACAAACAGCAGTTTACACCCACATGTAGGGTATTGCCGAACTTGGAAGAAATTGCGTAACACAATTTTGGGGCTTTTTTTCCAAGATTCCTTGTAAAAATTAAACATTTTCAGCTAAAATTGCAGATTTTTGGGAAAAAAAATATTTTTTTTTTTTTCCAGACCGAACGCTAAAAAAATTTGTGAAACACCTGTGGGGTTGATATACTCACAAAACTTCTGGATAATTCCGTAAGGGGTGTAGTTTCCAATATGGGGTCTTTTTAGGGTATTTATTAAGTTTTGGAACCTTAGGGTCCCCCAAACCTGAAATGGCCCCTAAATAAAATTGTAATGAAAATGAGGCCCCAGAGTCCAGTAGGTGCTCCTCCTATTCTGGGGCTTGTGGTTGAGCAAATAATGCACTAGGGGCCCCATATGGGATATCTCTGAAAACGGAAGAATCTAGGAATCAATATTAATTTGCATTTCCCTGATCACATTTACCGTATTCTTGTCAATAATGTATAAAAATTTAAAATCTGAAAAAAAAGTGAAATTTTTTTAAATTTCACATTTCCCCTTTGCTTTAATTTCCCGTGAAACACCTAATGGGTTAATAAACTTCCTAAATGCGGTGTTGAATACTTTATGGGTGTAGTTTCTTAGATGAGGTCATTTATGGGGGTATCCCAACATACAGGGCAATCAAAGTCACGTTAGAACTGGACTGGTCCCATAAATATGTTTATTGCAAATTTTCTTTAAAATTTTAAAATTACTACTAAATTTCTAAGCCCCCTAATTTCGTAAAAAAAAAAAAAAAAACTTTTTAAAAAAATGATGCCAAACTACAGCAGAATATGGTAATGCTAGTTATAAACAATTTTGAGGGGAATAATATCTGTCTTACATGCAGAAATTTTTAAAGTTTAAAATTGGGAAATTTTTTCCCCCACGAAATTTGATATTTTTCACAAAAAACAATCTTTTTTTTGGGACCAAAATTTCAAAATTTTATCTTAAGCACAATGTGCACGAAAAACAATCTCTGAATTTTCACATGGATAGTAAAAAGTGCAAAAAGTTATTCCACATAAAGTGACACATGACAATTTAAAAAAGGGGGCCTGTCAGAGGGGCCAAAACTGGCCCCGGGCGTAAGGGGTTAAAGGGCTTCTCCATTTTTTTAAGGGGGGAGAACTTGCACAATTGGTGGCGACTAAGTACTTTTTTCCCCCTGTAAAGGGTTGGGCTAGGAATCGCATTGCCCAAATCCTTCACATCAGTGATTCCCTGAGCAAGCATCTTTAGTTTCACTTCAATTCACACAGCCGGGGGAGTAACAAAGAGAGCACAAGGACACCCAACACAGAAAAAGGGACTTCCCACACAGGGGTGTCCCCTGTCCAGGGGTTGAACTAAATTTTGGGGCACCAAACACAGAAAAGGGGGGGCCCGATCCCAGCTCAGTTTTAGGTGAAACCACATCGCTAATGAAATGATTTGGGAATAAAAACCATTCCCCGAAAACACATGCAAATTTTTCCCCTAGGTTTTTAACCCTTCCGACATAATAATATGCTCTTTTTTCCCAGACCAAACTTTTTATTTTTTAATATAAATAAACATATGGCGGGTTTTATTTAGTGGGAAAAAAGATTTTGGTTTGTTGTTCATATTACCATAGAATATACAGGGAAACCCCCAAAAAAATTCTAAACGGGCAAAATGTTGGAAAAAAAAAAAATATTTGTCCATGTTTGCGGAGTTGTTTTGCTTATTACGCGTTCATCTCGGTAAAGATATGTGTTATTGTTTTCCCTACAGGTTGATATGCATATTCAGCAGCTACTGCAGCCAATTGAAAAAAAACTTAGACTGTGTTCATGCAGTGTATAACGGTGCATATTGTGTGCGCCACTCTATGCCTGCTGTTATTAGAAGTATACACTGGCCAGCGCGTATGTATGTAGCGCTCCAGCCCGGCCCCCATTCACCCACCCTTTCCCCGACACGTGCGCTGGAAAGAAGTGACATGTCACTTTTTTCTCCAGGCGCTCGGTGCACGAGGAATACGCTGTAAAATCATACCACTCAATGAGTGCTGTGATTTCACCATATCTGAAAGAGCAAAAATTTTGGGCCAGAGTCACGCAATCACACCCCAAAGAACGCCCCGCAAATACATCGCGTAAACATACCCTAAAAGCAAACTGAAAGAGTGAGTGTGAGATGATCTAAAGTGTTGTTTTTCTTAAGTGTGGGACTTTTAGATTCAGGAAGCCTACACCAGTTTGTTGACTGAATTTACTTGTACTATCTTTTAAAGTGTGTTCTAACTATTTCTGTAAGTAACATGTACTTCATGATTGACAATGCTGCCCAGTGCACATCTGGTGCTATATATGCAGTCCTTGAACAGCTGATTGAGTGTGCATACTGCTGTGCGAGATGTGTGTATGTTGCAAATTTGGAAGCCTAAATCTTGTATCTAAATAAGCAATGAATACTGATATCCATTTATAAAATGGAAAAGAGTCTGCTGCTCACTGAGCAAGCACTCGCTGGGGTAGATGCAGGGGGTAGAATGAAGGGGCAAGGAAAATGAGGCAGTTAGTTAGCTCTTAGTAGAGGGAGTAGAGACAAGTATGTCAGGCAGGTGGGTCCTGATCTGGCACACCCCAACAAATTTGCCAGGTTGGCAAATGTGAGGGATGTCAGTCCAGGAATAGCACTGCTGCAGCAAGTCACTTCCTCTGTCAGCCTGAAGGAAATAAGAGTGCAGAGCAAGCAGATAGGTGATTTTTAGTAGAGTATTCAATTATTTGGGTAAACAACAGGCAATCTGTCATAAAGACAATGTGTTGCTTTCTGAAAAATCAAGTTTGACATGTCACGATCGGTTGACAGATCAATAGTAAGGTCTGGTGAAGACCCATGGTTATGGTCCATATTGGCACCGATGACCACATTAAAAGTAGATGGAGAGTCCTTGAAAATGATTGGACTTGGGTAAACAATGACTCAAGAATTGGTGTAGGAAGGAAGGATTTAGCTCTTTGAGACTTGGACAACTTGCTAGTTGGCACCTAAATGAGTATTAACCCGCACAACCAAATCCCAAATTTCCCTTTAAAAATTTTATTATCCAACACACCAAAAAAGCTTTAAAGTTACGGCAACTTCAATAAACGTTTTCGGGCACATTCAGACCCTTATCAAATGTGTCCTCAAAAATGCAGAGATTAATATTCATTTAAGCAAAGATGTTGGATCTTATGGCAAGGAGTGTGCCAGGAAAGCCGGCCGAAGCTCGGTAATGTATCAAGTATGACCCCGCATTGAATACATTACCAAACTTCCGGTGGCTTTTTCCTAACACACTCCTTTGCCGTTAGACCCAACACTTTGCTTAAATGACTATGAACCCTCTGCATCTTAAGCGACACATTTGATAAAGGTCTGAATGTGACCGAAAACGTTTATTGAAGTCGCCTGTAGTTTAAAGCTTTTTTTTTTTTTTTTTTTAATAAGTGTTGGATAATAAAAATTTGAAGAAATTTTGGACTTGGTTGTGCGGGTATATATTTGTTATGGACATAGTAGGACAAAAGTATCCAATATACCCAGCACACAATAGAGATCTATCTAGTGTACCGAGCAACATATGTAATTGGTACCTAAATGAGGACAGTGCAGCTATGCTGGGTAAAAAATGGCTAGAAGGATAGAAAAGTATTTAAACTAGAGACTGGGAAGGAGGGCAATCACAATACAAGAGGGGAAGACCATGTAGATTATGACCTGGGTCTAAGTAATATAACTGGGTGGAACAGAAGGAGGGGTAAAAAATGGAACACAGATAAAAAGGGACCGGAATTAAAAAATAAAGACACCCTGCCTGCTCGTCAGTCACTGCCGGACCCATTGCCAGAAATTGTGCATCCTCTTAGCCTTCTCATAGTGCAAAATTTTGTCTTTATCTATGCAAAATATAAGAATTACGTCCCTTAACGTCAAGGGATTTAATATAACCGAAAAGAGGTTGCAGATCCTATATCATCTACATAAGCAGAAATCCCACATACTATGCCTCCAAGAGACACACCTGTTGCGGGAACACGCCAAATTCATCTGTAATAGATACTTCCCTGCCTGGTACCATAGCAGTAACCCCTCCCAAAAAATGAAGGGGGTAGCCATTTTTTTACATAAATCCCTTCCTGTCCAGATATTAGATGTCTTTACAGACATGGACGCCAGAGCTATCTTCGTGAAGTGCAGCATACAGGGGTGCACATACACCATCGCAAATCTTTACATGCCCAACACTAGTCAACTATCCTTCCTCTGCAGGGTGCTGGACGACCTCACGTGTTTCGCGCAGGGTCTTTCCCC
>JAODAL010023353.1:0-62829 GCA_025379985.1 Phyllomedusa bahiana | reverse complement strand
TAATAAAAAATTTATTTCCCCACAGACATTTATAAATAGATTAACTCCCCACAGACAGGTATATAGATAATTATAGGTCCCCACAGGCAGGTATATAGATAGATTTAGGTCCCCACAGGCAGGAATATAGATAGATATAGGTCCCCACAGGCAGGTAAATAGATAGATATAGGTCCCCACAGGCATGTATATAGAGTTAAAACCAAAATGAAAAATAACAAAACTAATACTTACATTTCCTCCTTCCGAGCCAAGCGCGTTACTCTCCCGAGGCTGGCGGCATGACGTCAGGCTGGCGGATGCTCCTCCGGCAGATCCTCAGCCGCACAGAGAGATTACTCTGAGCGCCGAGGAGAGGCAGCTGCGCGATGAGCATCCCGTCGCTGCCCAATTCACCAATACCGGGGATACTTATGGTAGCGCTGATGGCCTGCCGCGGTCTCTCAGCGCTACTATTAGTAGACCTGGACATCGTACGACGCGGGCCGCAACCAACTACGTAGCGCGCCGCATGTGGCCCGTGGGCCGTACAATGCCCAGGTCTGATCGACAAGGAAGGAGAATAGAGGACCCTGCCCGCGAGAGCTTACAATCTACAAGGATCCACAAGTGTATGTATACATTATTCTATGTATAGGTGCAGTGAGATTTGGGCACTGACTGTGACACAGATTCAGCATTCAAATCAGCCGTGTGAACATTCCCCACTATAGTGTAAATGCTGTATGGTATTTAGCATTATTTTATGATTTGAGCACTATGTGGTGACATTATTTGTGCAGGGATAGTATAACAGTATGATAGCCCGATACAAAATATTCCTTATAAAGCACCAGCGCCCCTCAATTTACATTTCAGCTGCAGGATGTGGATCGAATCCAGGAGGTTCCACCATCCGAAAGATATTTCTGAAATAAAAACATCTGCACTAAAGCAACACACATATCTACATTGATAATAATGAGGTTTGTGGCTGAGTACCTGCTGATAACAAAAAAAATCAGTCCTCCAAATAGTGTATTGATCCCAAATAATGTTATCAGTACTAATAAGATGGTAGAAGACCCCAAACCACAGATAGTGAAGCTACAATATGTCCATATATATGAAAGCATTTGCCAAAGTTAAAAACAGGAGTTGGATAACGGCTTATATGATCCCTGATATCAATCAAGGCTTCATTCTCTGTGAAACTCTTTTGTGCCCATACTATATACAAAACAGAAAGTAGGGGTGGAGGGGAATAGTGTATTTAACTCATTCCTGACAGCCGGTCATAATAATATGGCTCTTCATTTTTTCCTCTCCGCCTTCCAAGAGTCATAACATTTTTACTTTTCCATCCACATACGAGGGCTTTTATTTTGGAGAACAAGATGGACTTTATAATGGTGTTATTTTCCGTACCATAAAATATACTGGGAAAACAAAATAAAATTCCAAATGGTTTGATGTGAAATATATATATACATGTTTGCAGGTTTATGGCTTTCACTATTTGGTATAAATGATGTGTTCTTTGTATTCTGCCAGTTGATAAGATTCCGGTGATATCAAATATGTCGTTTTTTGTGTTAGTGCCATAAAAAAATACAAAAAATTTCTCTTTTCTTAAAATTTTGGGGCCATTTTCGGGGCCACCAATCCCCTTTTTTTGTACTTCCACCCAACCCCTTCAGTGGGGGAAAGGTTTTTTTTGGCGGGCTGAAATGTAGTTTTTGTTGGTGCCAATTTCAGGATAAATGCGACGTTTCCAATTTTTAGGATACATGAAATGACCCAAAAAACCCACAATTTTTATATTTGGAATTTTCATCACCATAGCAGAAAATATGTTATAAATATATATATATATATTATATAAGATTTTACAAATAATATATATTTTTTATAATTTTTTTATAAAAAATATGTATATGTGTTATATTTTAATAGTTTCACCCCTGCAAAATGGGGGTAAACCAATTTTTGTGTTATTTTTAAATTTAAAACTTTAATTTTTTTAGAAATTTTTTCTCTACTTTGAAATTTTTTTTTACAAAAATTTTGATTCCCCCCTAGGTTATTTGCCCACTAGGGGGCAGGGTTTCACCCTTTAAAACCCTTACTGTATAAAAAATTTGCAGAGAGGGGGTACAAAAAATGTCGGTCCTTGCCGCGGCACAAGTATAAAACAAATAAAAGGGCCCATTTATGGACGCCTAATTAGGTTTCCAGCTCCGGGGGTTAAGGGATCGAGGGCCCCAAATCTCACCGCCCGGGTGCTGAACACAGTGAGGAGGGCATTAAAGTTTCGGGTGGTCCACCCCGGGTTCTCGGCTGTACTGGGGGGTTTTTAAGATGCAATTAGCAGCCCGCACTCGCCTCCTATGTAGCAAATTTAAAACTGAAAAAAATATTTGCAAATGGGGGGGCCCCCTTTCTGGCAGGGGGAAATTTACCCATACTTCCATTCATAAGGATTTTAAAAGAAATGCTGAAGCTTGGGGGTTTTTTTGACAAAACCATTTAAGATGTAAAAGCCTGAAAACTACAAAAAAATATAACTTTTTATTATCAGCCCCAAATAAAAAAAGAACAATCCCTGCTAGCAGGCTAAAAAAAACCCCTAACACATAAACCCAAACAAAAACCCCCCCAAACCCTCCTAAAGCTTCCAAACCCAAAACTTTTTGGGGGGAGATTCCCCCAATTTAAGGGCCCCCCCAAACGGGAAACCCTTAAAACTAGCAATACCCCTTATATCCTAACAAGCAAACTACAAAAAAACTAATACAAAAATAAAACCAAAAAATACCCAGGGGGACATAAAAGGGCCAAAAAAGGTGAAACCCAAAGAAAAGAAAAAATTTTCCGGGAACGGTGGTTATCCCCACGCCCTTTTTCAGCTGAAGGGATCCGGGAAATTTTGTAGCCATAGCTCTTTTAACAAAACAGCACCACACCCTACTCTAAAAAAGAAAAAAAAATTCCCCCCCCAAAGGGAAAATTCCCAAGAACCCCCCATGAAAATTTCTTCCTCAAGAAACCACCCTCCTTGGACCCCCCCCACACCGTCAGTCTACCAAAAGGGGCCCTTTTGGTGGCCCCCTTGACAGGATAAAAGAAAAAATTTCTTTTTTGTTTTGCATACTTTAGTTTCTACAATTTTCTTGCTTGGGCTTGAAACTAAATTTACTATATTGGGGCCAGGGATTTTACGACCGGGGCAAGGTCACCATTTTTGAAAACCTCTACGATATTCCCCCCTCAAAAACCCTAAGTTTTGTGCTCTGCCAGCCTTGGGTTTGGGGGGGTTGTATCCCTTCATTAAAAAGTCTTTCCCATACTTTGGGCTTTCCCGGTCCCATTTCCCTTTTAATAAATCCAACACATCAATCATTCTTTTTTGGTTTCGGGTTTGCCTCGCCCCTTGGTCTTTCCTGCAGTCATGGGCAGACATGGCGACTGCTAAGGGGCCCAGAGGTTGAGTGGGCCCCACTCAGGTACAAAAACCCTTTTTTCCCTTTCGTAGGGAAAAAAGTAGTTGGTGACTTTTTTTTCTCCCTACACAACCAATATTACAATTTTTTTGCGTTTTTAAATTTTTTTATTATCATTAAATGGGGGGTCCCATCTCAGGTTTCGCAAAGGGGGCCCCACAAAACCCGGTTTACGCCCCGGGGCCCTGCAGTGACACCTCCCCCCTTAAAGCTCCTTGGTTTTCGGATAAACTTTTTACCGGGGGAAACCCTTTAGCACGGGGAAAATTGTCATTCTCCTTCTCTATATGACTCTTATCTCATTGTAGAAAGCTGCCCAACCCATGTGCAGCCCTGAGCTAAAAGTTTTAGAAACAAGATATAAAAATCATCAAGAAGGGGGTTTAAAACCCCTTTTTGGTCGCTTTAAGAGGATTTTCTGAAATTGAGCTAAAATTTTTTAAAACCATTTTTGTAGTAAGTTTGGCTTTAAAAAAATATTCGAAACCTTTAAAAAAATTTGGGGAGACTTTTAAAGTTTTTAAAGAGGTTTTAGCAAAATGAAAATGGGCCCTTAAAGTCAAGCTTATTAGTGGAGGTAAAGACGATGCCTCACACCTACTACTCCTGTGAAAGGGCTGGTTCATGTCCTTATATTTGGTCATTTCAAATATTATGGAAAACCTTGTATATCAGATGACTCAATGGTACTGTTACTGATAGTTCTATAAGTCTCAAGTACTCGGCCACATGGTAGACAGCACCTCTACCGCAGCACCTTAAAAATATGTTGGACAGCGAATGTCCTCTTAGGAGTAAGGGAATCAAACATCCATGCTTGCCTTCACTTACTTACTCAATGACTCCTGGGTCTCAGAAATGCTCCTTGGTTCCACATGAAGAGGTTTTCTCACTGCAGTGATTAGTAGGGTGGCTCTTAAAACTGGAAGCTTAAAATTTCCAGTTCTCATCCCTTCCAGCTGTTCTATCTGATGAGAAAAATTTTGGTAAATTCTGTTTAAATTTTGGATAATATTTGGAAGTGGCCCCACAGGTCTACATTAGGGTCGCCCTTAGTACAGGTTGAAAAAATGAAAGTGGTTAATTCAAATGTCTCACCCTCAGAAGTTGTTTCACTTATGAAGAGGAGAATTTGTGCAAATTGTTTTTGCCCAGGAGTCCCTTGCATTTTCAAAAATTGCGAATCAGTTCCTCTAATTCCACTAAGGGCCACCTGTAAATGCTGTCCAACTGTAAAAAAAACAATTCACACAAATTTGTCTCTTCATTAGTGGAACAACTTCAGGGGATGAGACATTTGAATTAACCACTTTCATTTTTTCACCTTGTGCTAAGGGCCACCCTAATGTAGACCTCTGGGGCCACCCTAATGATTAGCTTTCAAAATGTTTATATTTTTTAAACACTTTTTTTTTTTACTTTAACAATAAGTCTCTTTAGGGTACTTGTCCACTAGCAGGCGTGGTTGATTGTCCTATATATGACAGTACTAATATATTGCCATATACAGGTTTTCTGTTCATTACATATTACACCCTACCGTATTAGGCGTAGCAATATGGCAGCTATGGAGGCCTACGGCTACCATGGCGGGGGAGCAATGGTGTGCCGTAGTGTCTAAACTGTTAGACAGCAGGGATCGGAGCCGGCTCCAATTCCAGCTGACACCTGCTGCGTATGGCAGTAGCTCAGCTCATGAGCCCGCTCCATACACCCTTCTCTCTGTTTGGTCATACAAGTGTATACAAATACTTGAAGAGGTTCAAGGGATGTCCCTACAATAGACTTTGTTATACAATAGGATATTCCATCAAAGTCTGGAAGGTACAGCATCCACCTGAAGGGCCTCCACCTGTCTTGGGGACAGGCCTCCAAGAGTGTCAGATGTGAGTGGAGAGCTGGTCATATTTGCACGTCTCTTCATTCTGTTCTATGGGAGTTGTGAGTACAGGTGAGCGGTGTGTTCGGCTGTACTCCGACCATAGAGCAGAATGAAGAGTTGTGACCGCCTCTCCATTTTAAGCCGACACTTTCGGGGCTGATTCCAGAGGTGGTACCTGAACTTATTAGACTTTGATTTCATAGCCTATCATTAGACCATCAAATTATATGGTGGGAGCTCCCTTTAGAGGCAGAGGGATAACAGTTCAGCTGTAGAAGGCTCCAATGTAATTGAATTTGGTCACAGACCCCTATGAACCTTTTCTCTGCTCTCGCCAGAGTTTTCGAGAACATTTTTACCTCCCTCCACACTGATCATAAAACTGTTTTTGACCCCCAGAACTACTTTATGGAGATCTCCGCAGACACCAATAGAGGCTGGATTCTGTTTGCCGTGAGAAACACTGGGATAGATATCATGACTTACAAATCTCACTCTATGAGAGAAGCTTCTCCTTCTGAAGCAGCAGCCAAAGAGGCTTCCCTTTACCATGATGCTCAGGGTGGTCAGATAGTCATCATGGTGGTATAGAGTATAAAGGTCACAATATATGGACCACGGCACACTGGTTTGAAGGCATTTAAGTTATAAATTTATTATAGTAGAAAAGCAGAGGGATATTGCCAAGTCCTACATAGGGGAATATACAAAAATATAAATATTTTGTTACTGCCTAAGATAAGGATACAAATGTCACAGATATACAAAATCACATGTTGATGTAACGACGTTTGGGCCACCTGTTAATTGTATATATGGGACCAGAGGTGACGTATGGCAGATGTATTATAGGCTCTGTGTAGAGGCTACAGAGTGTTGGTAATCGTGAGTGATGGCTAAATAGGAGGTAGCTGGAAGATGAATGGAGTGGGGAACACCGGAGCACAGTCTGGTGGTGTAAACAGAGATGGCCCCATCATGGAGGGTCTGTGATAAATTCGATAAGCATCCATTCGAAACACATTGCATTGGATTTATATGGATTTATCTGTGGGTGCTACTCTACAGTACACATCAGCTGGTGCTAGGTGGGTGCCCTCATGGAGAAGAGTGTTCAGTTTTTGGGCATCTATAACCTGTACATGATATTTGTTCTGGGAAAAGAACTTCCACCCCACAATAACACTCCCTGCACCCCCACACACCCAAAAAGATGTCATGCTGTTGATTACTGGAGTTGCTCATTATTGTCTCAATCTCCTCTAGGCCAGCAAAGGAACCAAAGACAAGGGCTCCTCATATTGGCTGAATTTAAAAGATAAAAAAACTGGTGAGTAGTGTTGAGCAAACAGTAAAAAATTCTAGTTTGGTTAGAAGTTGAAGTTCTATTCGAACGTTGAACCCCATTAAAGTCTATGGGAGAAGATGTTCTGGTTAATTTTTATACCTTACGGGTACGAGAAAGGGGAATTCCCACCATAACAATAAACTGGGACAAAACAACTTAGTGAGAAATTGTGGCTCTAAGGTGACTGAAAAAACTGAGAGGGTAAAATACTTCATTCCCTTTTAATGTAACTGAAAAAATGAGGGCGCTTGTAACAGGGGCGAGCTAAGGGGGTGCGTGGGGGGCACTGCTTCGGGGGGCCCCCCATCCGGGGGGGCCCCAAAAACCCCCATGGGCACATAGGAATTTGAACGGGTCTTTTACAATTTTCAAACCCCCCAAAACGCAAAAATTAACTTTTGGGGATGAGTTTTGATTTAGCAAATCCAAGCGCTCTGATAATATATCCCTGTATAGAAGTAGGCGTTATGTGACCTGCAAATTCGCCAAATAACAGTTCTGGGTGAGGGAAAGATGAGCCAAAAATCCAAACTCCTAACAATTTTGTTAGGAAGGATAATGCTACAAAACTAAGACAGTCAGTAATACAGAGAGTGAGCTAAAATGGGTTCACAAGGCTTCATGAAATTATAAAACATGGTATGTATTTTAGCACTCTGAGACCCCTACCCCCAGCGAGACATTTTTGACACTTCTCTTCCCTGCACTGATGGTGGCCGCCAAAAGTGCAGAAAGGTGATTGGAGGGAGCCAAAAGTGCAGAAAGCCGCTGAAAACAAAATGAAAATGACGCTAGGGAATAAACTTTTGAATGAACAGTAAAATTTCGGGTTCTTTTCAAAAAATTCCGAAAATTTTTCTGTGAATTTAACTTTTCTAAAAGTTCGTTTGAACACACTGGTGAATCAATGTCTTAAAAGCTTCCCTTTATTCACTTTAATGTTTTATAACTAAGCCAGCTTTTGGGCCCGAGTTTGAGGTGGGCCCACTAAAGGTAAGAGAATTTGTACTGTTTTGGAGACAATGAGGTTTTTTGTTACCTACCAGTACCAGGTGGGCTCTCTGATATATAGCATTAGCATAGCAATTGCTTTAATTATTTCTACCGTCAATAGGGAAAATAAGTATTTGATACACTGGGGATTTTGCAAGTTTCCCTACCTACAAAGAATGGAGAGGTCTGTAATTTTTTTGCGTAGATACACTTCAACTTGAGAGACAAAACCCTAAAAAAAATCCATAAAGTCACTTGTGATTTTTTAAAATAATTAATTTGCTTTTTATTCTGTAATAAGTATTTTTTTTTTTTTAACCAAAAAACTTTTATTGGTCAATATAAAGTAGTCAAACAGAAACAGTATATGTCATTGTAAGAAAAATTTCAATTTTTTATCCCCAAAAACAAACCCCAGCCCCCTCCCAAATCCATCTTCAGTTTCAGAGCAGTAAATACCCATTCAATACATAGCAATGAATATTAATAAACATTCATTTCTTGCACAATAAAAATTTTTACCTGGCTGTGGAAAGGGGCCTCCATCCACACAACGCCATAGCACGTCCCAGGAACCTCTAAAACCCGAGATCCCCAACCCCCTTTGCCAAACTAAGTTCGGTGCAGCAAGCCAAATTTTATCCACCCATTTACCCCATATTTTATTATACAAAGTTTGGCTCCTCCTTATAATCACCCCTCTCCCCAAGCAACACCAGTTCACTTTTTTAAAAAAACCCCTGTGCTAGGGAGGTTCTGCATCCAGCCACTTTGTCGCTATTAATTTCCTCCCCATAAAAAAAGTCTAGATATGGTTTTTCTCACCCTCTGAAACCTTTAAGTCTCCACATACCCAAAATACAAACCAACGGATTCTCTCCACGTAATTTAAAAAATTTACCTGGATCAATTGGACAAAAAAAAATCCAATATCGTCTAGTTTGGGCAATCCCAGAACATATCATCAGAGGGGCCCGGGGTGCAATGACACCTATTACACAGAGAGGCCCGAATTCCAATTTTATGTAAAATGAGGATTCTGTAAACTCAGTATTAAAAATAATTGAGAGTTCGATGCTGTTCACTCACTGAAATCAAGGTAGGTCCCCGTTTTCCCCTCCCAATATTGGGCTCTATGGGCCAATATCTCCTTCCCACCTATACGAAATCAAAATTGGGTTTCTAAAAAAAAAAGTTTGCCAATAAAAGTTTTATAAAGGGATATCAGCCCCCTTCGTTTTTTTGATGTTTTGCCCTATCTACGGAGTAAACTTGGCATTATATTGAATTGGTCTGATTTTTCTGTTTATAAGCGGCCTAAGCTGTAAAAAATTTGTATAGCGTGTATGGGTGGGGCAATTCCATTTGCAATTGCTGAAAACTTTTAAGCCCCCCCCTGATCGAAACGCTGAGAGACATATTAAAGGGCCCCAAGATGCCCTGCTAAACCCCTGAAGACAAAAATTTCGGAAAACCCGGGGGGGTATTCCCAAATCCCGGTAAATAGGATGTGCACCCCCTGAACCCAAAATCCACCCCAATTTTCCACCACAGTTTATGCATCAGATATAAAGTTGGAAACTTTTTGGAGTGACAAAAAAGTTTTTGCCTCCGTTTACCATAAAGATGGGGTTAAAATTTGGCGTAAAGTTTCAATTTAAATCCTTATCCCCTCCCCTCCCAACTCTCATATATTGCAGTTGGGGCCCCAAAGAATAAACTGTGGTTGGAAATTCCAACCCCCCCCTCTCCTTTGCCAATTGCAATTTTCTAGCTTTACCCGGGGGATGGTCCTGCCCCAGATAAGGGCTCGAAAATAGCATTGACTTAAAAAAGAATTCTGAGGGACCAATTGGAGAGTTATGTGGGAGGTACAACAACTGGGGCTCCAAACTTTTAACCAGATTTATCTTCCCCCGCTATCGGAAAATGGAAATTTTTAAAGCCAGAAAACCAATTTATTTTTAAATTTAACTAAATTTGGACCCAGATTAAAGCCCCCAAATTCCCTGAAAATTTCACAGAAATTTTTAACCCAGGATCGGAAAGAATGGGACACTAAAGTGGTAATTTCCAGGGAGATTTAAATTGATCCATGGCTCCCTGGCATAATGACAGACTTCCCCCCCAATTAATTGTCAACCCAGAGTAGCACCATAGCTTTTAATGTCCTTTAAAATTGCCTTGGCAATGAGCCCCAGTTTTACCAAAAAAAAGGGAGGATATCAACCCGTATAAGGCAAATTTTGTCCTCCCCTCCTCCCAAAGCCTTCAATAGGGATTTCTCAATCTGAGCTGCAACGGCTCAATTGCCAGGCAAAAGAATGGAGACAAAGGGCATCCCGTCTTTTTTCCCCCCTTCGAAATCAAAACGCCTCTGAGTAAATTATTAGACGACCTTAGCCTTAGGATCAGTAAAAAAAGTTAATCCAGGAATAAATTTTTGGCCCAAACCCCTTTTTATTAAAACCGCCCAAAAAATTCCCACCCACACTATCAAAGGCCCTTTTTGCACTCTAAAAACAGATTGACCTAGCCCCAGCGTTATCAACGGAAGCTGGGGTTCGGGTCATCTCCTAAATTATTGGAGTATCCCCGGGGTTTAAAAAAACCCCGCCTGACAGGATCACGAATTGATACCACCGCAAAAGTCTGTTCGCAAACGCCTTAGCATATTTTGGTACCACGGGATTAGAGAAATGGGCCGTATGACCCCGGGGCAATGGATTTTTTATATTTTTTTAATAACACTATTTTTTACCCCCCTCTTGATTGAAGCAGGCAACCTCCCTGTGTCTCTGCATCCTAAAAAAACCTCCAACAATTGGGTAACAACACCTCCCCAACCTGCTGATCTACCTCTGTAGGCAATCCCTCCAACCCTGGGGACTTATTTTTTGCCAAAGTCCTAACTGCCACCTGCAGTTCCTCTAGGTAGGGGCCCACCAATTGCCTCTCGCGTTCTGCACTTTAACATGGGAAGTCTAACCCGTAAATTTTGTTGGATCTGAGAAAGGGGAAACCTCAAGTCTTGTGTATATAAATGTTTATAAAAACCCCCCAAATTTTTCCCCCCAAAACATCCAAGGGTTCTGTCATTAAGGCCCCCTGGGGGCTTTGCCCGCGAGCGGGTATAAAACGGGACCCCCCTTGGGGAATTAATGATATGGCAAAGTAACGGCCCCCGCTCCCCTTCACCAAAATAAGTTTGCTTTTTAAAAAATCGTTTATTTTCAGCAGATTCTAAAGAAATTGTTCAGCGTACCCTGGGCCTTACCATTTTCCCCCCCCGGTTGTGGAGTGCGAAGAAAAAAGAATCGTTCCAGCAGATTGACTTGCTCACGGATAGTTTTTTTTTTAGCTGCCCCCTTTTTAATTTTCAAGGTCTAATTTCCCTGTCAGCCCCCCTCAAAGGGTACGCCTTAAAAGTGTCCCACACTGTACTGATCGAGCTGAGTCCATATTACCCCAAAGAATTCCCCAAATCTGGGGCCAATTTAACTGTTCCATTAGGGGGGCCAAAAGCCTTTTAAAACCCACCGCCTCATATTTTTCCTATGGATAAACAGGAAATTTTTAAACTGTACAGCATTGGGTGATCAAAATGAAGGTGTAAGTTTCTCATTTTTTGAACCATTTGCAGAGCCCCTGATTACCCAAAGCCATACTATTTTTAGACAATGTGTTATACGTACTGAATAAACAGGAATAGGAAACTCATTTGGGTGTTTAGCACGCCAATGTCTACAATTCCAACTCTCCAATCATGTGTCCAAACGGAGTCAATGCTGAGGGTATATACATTATTTTGCTGATAATTTTTACCCAAAGTGGGTCCACCACATATAAAAATCCCCCCCTAATAAGAAATGGGACATCAGGAAACCTCCAAAAGTTAAGCACCCCTTTAAAGGTACTGCAAATTATAGGGGGGAGTATATAAATTTTACCAAAACAAAGTGCAAGTATATATTTTACGTTAACATAATTTTTCTCCCCTTTTCCCCTCTTTCAATGCCAACATTCCAAAAAGGAATGGATTTATGGGTGATGATACGACGCCCCTTGAATAATTTCTGTTAAACAAAGATTCGCCCAACCCACCCCCGCCCTTTGAAGCCATTTTACTGACGGACACCATATGTGTCCCTTTTAATAAACAATAAGCTGGCTGATATTGGAAAAGAAATTAAAACACGCATACTTTTGTTTGGGTCACTCAGTCCCCTGAATTTCAGGGACATTTTTTATCTTATCCCCATCTAACATCCGTGTCCTTAAGGGGACCAAGTAATTTTAAATGTCAAGTGATGGTGGAGCCGTCCAACCTGCCTCACAAAATAAGCAAAAGCATTCTGGAGAGATAAAACCCCCCCCCCCCCCCAGAAATAAACTGTAAAAAACCCCAATTGAAAAAATTACAAAATACAAAATAAAAAATTCAAAATTGTAAACACCCCAAAAATGGGCTCAAATCCTCCCTAGACCCGGAAGTGAAGGCAACAGTTAATTCATAGAACAAGACTAACAGTTCTTCTCCAACCCCCCCCTCCCTAAAAATGTAAATTTTAAAAAATGAAACATAGAACCGGGGTTGGAGCAGGACAAAAAAATAAGCAAGGAAATCAAAAGGGGAAGTGAAGAAAAGTGTACAGGGTGACACTTATCTCTCCCGGGAAACCTCTGGAACTGCCTTTGATGGAGGATTCATTCTGGTCAATCCACTGCATTCGTCTCTGGGGTTTCAAAGAAATGCTTTAAAATTTTAACACCCCCACTCGGAGTCTGGTGGGAAAAGCATGGCGTATTGCACCCGAAGCGCCCGGGCCGCCCCTTGCATCCTGGTAAAAGCGCTCTTCTTTTTTGAACCTCTGTAGAGGGAAAACCAGAAAAGCAGTCCGACAGCCTCCAATAAAATCCGCTGAAGGGCGCTTTGCGAAGTTATGTCTCTACTTTAAAATGAAGAGCTTAACCAGCAAAATGATCTAGGGGGGGCCCCTGGGGGTAAGGGGGCATTGGGCCCGGTGCGCCCCCCTTTAACTGAAACAAGAAGTAAAGGAGTCCTTTTTTTTCCAAAAAAATATTAGGAGCCATTTTTCAAAGAACTCTGAGGGTTGGAGCCCTTGTTTTTTTTCGGGCACTCCCCCCATGCCACATTGTTTCTGCGGGGGCGATTCTCCAATCCCGTCTTGGCAGTAGTCCTTGATACCTGGGAATGCGACCCCAGTCCCGCTGCATAGGAGTGAATTGATCCTCCAAATCACTGATTCGGTTGCAGTTTGACCTGCCAGCTATCTCTGCATACATGCCGATGATGTTGATATCCCCCTTTAAGACCCCCCAACTTTTTAAACTAGGAGGACCTGTGTATTTGTTTTTGGGTTGGCTCCTGGATGCATGCTTTTGGCACTTTTCTCTTCCTGTGCTCTTTGCTTGTCGCACAGCTACTGCTTGTTTTTTCCAGCATCCTGCTGTTTCTTACTGGAAGACTCTGGCCAAGGGGAAGTGGGAAGGGGGGGGCATATTGGGCAATTTTACCAGTGTCCCTGCGGTAACCCCCTGCTTGCTTTTTCCCGCTTTTTCTTGCAGAGCCCCTTCCCCCGGGGTTTTGTTCATCCACTCTCCACCCTTTTGTGGCTCCTTTTTGCGGGAGTCATCCACCCAAAGGCCGGAAAGTGACCAAATACTCCATGAGTATGAGAAAAAAGTCTTTGTTGTCCATGGGGGTTTGTAAGTCCTTTCCTGCTCCAAAAACAGGATTTAAGGAGCAAGTGCTGGGGCCCTCTTAGATGCTGCCGCTCATTGCCAGTCGGGTCCGCCCCCCCCCATGTAATAAGTATTGATCAGACCAACCAAAAGAATTCTGGCCCATAGACCTGTTAGTTTTTATTTAAGAAACCCTCCTCTCGCACTCATTAAATGTATTAATTGCATTTGTTTGATCTTGTTACCCCGTATAAATGACACCTGTCCCCCTCAAACAATCACATCCAACCTTCCACCATGGCCAAGCAAAGGCTGTCTAAAATACAACCCAAAGGGCAAAAATTAGACCGCACAAGGGTGGGGTGGGCTAAGGGGCAATAGGACAGCTTGGGGAGAAGGCAACAAATCAGGTACAATTATTAGAAAAAGGGAAAAAACACAAGATGACTGGAATCTTCCCCAGTCGGGGTTCCATGCAAGACTCCCTCGGGGGTAAGGATATTCTGAGAAAGGTCAGGAATTAGCCTAGAACATACGGGAGGACCTGGTATTACCTGAATAGAGTGGGACCACAAATCTCATAGATTACGGGTATAACACACACGTTTCATGGAAATTTTTGTCTGTAGGGCACACAAGGGCCCCCTGTCACACCCGCACCTCCGGCCCGTTTGGGTTCACCAATACCATCTGGATGATACAGAGGAACAGGAGGATCACTTGTCAGTTTTTTCCCCGGGAGTTTCTAAGCAACCGGGTGCAGCGGGGCGCACCGCAGGCCAGATCCCTCTGACGGGGGCGACCCCCCGCACCGCGGCGGCCCGCTTGTGATACAACCCTGACCCCCCGTCCGACGCACCCCCCCTTTTCTTCTGCAACCCGGGGATGCCCACTGTAGGTAGCTACTCTGCGGGGTGCTGCCGGATGTGACGTCATCCCCACGTTTTGCGGGCCCCGAGCAGAGAGCACAAACGACGAGGCAAAACATCCATGAGCAAGGGGACCCTTCCTGGTGAAATTTTTGGAGATCGCAGCTTTATTTTAAGGGCAGGAGTCAGAAGCCCACGTCTGTCATACACTGACTCACTGTCAGCAGCACAGCAGGAGCCCCTTGAGTGTCACTGTCAGGCTTATCAGCAGCACAGCAGGAGCCCCCTTAAAGGGAACCTGTCACTAGGTTTTTGGCCCCTTGTGAGGCAGTACAAGTAGTGTCAGGGCCCCTGCTGTTCCCAGCCTGTGCCCTTTTTCTGTAAGATACTGGGTTTTGGCATTTACCCCTCAAATCTTATTTAGAGCAGGTGTTGCTCCACCCTCCAAAGGCTAGCCCCGCCACTGAAAGTTATTCACATGTTTCTACCTATTCAAAGTAATAGGTTTGTCAGTTGAGGTGGGCGTGGCTAGCCTCAGATTGGCCGGGGCCGGGTTTGAAAAAAAACTGCACTCCGAAGGACTCTTCGAATGACTCTTCTTGGCTGAAAACTGCAGATTTGAGCATTAAATACACGAAAACTGCAGCATCTTACAGAATAAGGGACCCGGCGCTGGAAACAGCAGGTCTGACACTAGCTTGTTCTGTCCTCAGCAAGGGGGGCATAATCTATGTGACAGGTTCTCTTTAAGGCCTCAACTTAAGTCAATTGATAAGAGCTTAGCAATCAACTCCGCGGTCTACAGTCGGTTGTTAAGGCCTCGAGTCGATTGATAAGAGCTCAGCAATGGACTCCGGGGACTAGTGGTCAGGTGAGACCACAATAGAACTTTTTGGTATCAACTGCACTCGCTGTGTTTGGAGGAAGAAGATTGATGGGCACAACCCCAAGAACACCATCCCAAGCGTGAAGCATGGGGATGGAAACATCAAATTTTGTGGGGGGTTTTCAGGGCGACTGCACCGTATCGAAGGGAGGATGGATGGGGCCATGTATATGGAGATTTTGGCCAACAACCTTCCTCCCTCAGTAAAAGCATTAAAGATGGGTCATGGCTGGGTCTTCCAGCAGGACAATGACCCGAAACACACAGGTTTCTGTACAAGGTATAAACAAAATAATCTACATTATAGACCGTATAAGGGGAGATGTAAACAGTATCAAAAAAATACATAACAAGAAAACATAATAACATTAAATAAACTGCAATAAATGGCAACATATGTGGTTTCAACCAATAAAAACTTTATTTATAAATAGATAACAGACTCGAAAATAAAAAGTTAAAAAAAATAAAAAAATCACATCCATTACATGTAAACAATATTTCTACTACATACCCTGTTTCCCTGAAAATAAGACTGTGTCTTATATTAATTTTTGCTCCTGAAGACGAGCTAAGACTTCTTTTTAGGGGATGTTTTTTATTTCTATGAAAAATAATTCACATTTATTGTTGAACAAAACATCAACCTGTATTAATATACTGGAGTGATTTCATCACAAACATCAGCATAATCAGACAAACTCTGAATGGCATAAAAAAAAAAAATGCACTAGGTCTTGTTTTCAGGGGATGCCTTATTTTCGGGGAAACAAGGTATGGGTGTTCTAATAGACATTCATAACAGACATAGGCTCCATAATACATGATCTGAACAACCAGATACATAATGTACAATAAGTGGTTTAAAGGGGTTGTCTCACTATATTGATTCATCTTACCTCAGTCCTGTTTTCTTGGTTTCACTTTGAATTCAGGGGCCTCTTTATTGGCTTCCACTAGGCTGCAGTAGAAGCCAGGTCTGTAGCTATAGCAACCAGTGCTGGCAGCCTATCATGAGAGATCGAACAGGTCTGTAGATATAGCGACCAGTGCTGGCAGCCTATCAGGAGAGATCAAACAGGTCTGTAGCTATAGCGACCTGAAGAGCTGATGCAGCCCATACAAGAGGGGATATCTAGGAATAGGTAGGACACTGTTAACTCCTTAACGACCGCCCACCGTCTTTTGGTGTCGGGCATTTCAGGTCGTTCGTCTGCAGCGACGTCTTTAGACGTCGCTGCAGATACCGGAGTTTGCGGCGCCTGGGCGCCGCAGCTGCACTGGTATCGGGGCTGTACTACACAGCCCTGATCCCAGAGCATCTCCTGCGTTACCGCAGCGCAATCAAAGGGTTCCCCTGCTCTGTCGGGTGATCGGAACCCCCGGTCACCCAATAGAGCCCGGGGAATGGCTGCACAATCAGCCCTGGGGACCTAGAGTGGCCCCAGAGCGGTCTGTGTATCAAGCCAGGGACCTGGACACACTGTGTGCTGCCCCGATCACTGCCTGTGTCAAAGTGACACAGATTAGAATGTATTAGCATATATAAATATGCTAATACATTACTAAGTGTTTTAAAATAAAAAAAAAATTTGTAAAACAGTTCTCTCTTCAGGGGATTTTAAAAAAGTAAAAAAAAAACAGAAAAAGTGTAAAAAAAATGAATAAAAAAGTAATAAAATAAAAATATTTAATAAAAAATAATTGTGCATATATTACACACACAAAAAAATCTACACATATTAGGTATCCACACGACCGTAATACCCTGTAGAATTAATCTAACAAGTTATTAAGTGTGAAATGTGAATGGTGTAAAAAATGTAAAAAAAAAACAAAATTAATAAAAAAATAATTATTTTTTTTTAAAAAAATTCTGCAATTATTTATAAGCGAATTTAAACTATTCCCCCATAAAGTACAACTTGTCTCGAATAAAATGAGGTCTCATACAACTGCATCATGGAAAAAATAAAAAAGTTACAACTGTTGAAACGCAAGGAGGCAAAAACTAAAAAAAATGCTCTGGTCATTAACTACTTTCAGGTGTTCGGCTTAAGGGATTAATGGACACATATTGCAAAGTGACTTGTTTTTGCAAGATCTTTAACATAAAAAGCAGCAATCCCTGTAGTGAGACAACCCCTTTAACAACAAAATTAGAAGCAGCAATATGTTAGTGACAGCTCCGAATACAACTCGTGTGATAGATCTTATGTCCGGATATACAGTATTTCCACTTGGTAGAGAGGAAATAAGGAATGGATTTGTTCTACTTCTCTCCAAGGCTCGGTCTCCACAGCAAAGTTAAAATACCACTGGAAATCCGATGGTATTTTAACTTCGCCGCACCGACGTTTTTTTTTTTTTTGCATGGTTTTTGCGCAAAAAAAAAAAAAAAACAGTTGGATTTTGGATCACCTGTGAGAAAAAGATAATCGACACTTGTGTACTGAGAATTCTTGGTAATGCCGATCCCTGAGGGTCACTTTGAAATAAAAATTTGGTATCAATAACAATCAAAATAATAAAAATAAAAAACAATTAGTATTTATAAAATCTATGTTGTACATATATCAAAAATAGAACTAACTCTCTTATGCATCACAGATGTGTCAACATGATGTCAGTAAAGGCTGCCTGACCACTCCTGATTTAGGTCATCAAAAATTTGACACAATATCCTAAGCCGAGCACCACTGATTTAATGTATAGTTTGCTTAGATAGAGATTTGCAGTATCTCAGCAGCGGTGATGGGGGTCGAGCTCCTTTTAGATCCCTTCCTCATATGTGTCTATGACACTGATCCCAAGATAATTTTGAACTAATGTTCCTTTTAAAGAATGATAATAGCTTTCTATTGCCAAAAATAAACTGTGTCTCTAGCGCCCCCTATAGGCAGCTATTCTGTAAACCAATGCAACGGAGCCTTGAGACATGACCAGGGATGGCACCAGACACACAGAGCTGCTTCTATATCACATGTAAACTCATCCACACAGTCTTTATAACGGAACAAAATATCTGGTTTCCCTTATACCCAGGTTATAATAATTCATGAAATGACGTCACAGAAGATCAGCAGCTTGAGAGACGACATCTAGAAGGACCTAGAAATAAAAATCACAACAGAGGTGTTTATATAGTGTTCTGATAATAGCACAATGTGACCAGTCCCCATCTATTACAGAGGGAGGGGGCGGGTTTGTGGCTCATTATCGCTAGGGCTGCTGAGTGTTTTCCTCAATAGGGTCATCCCCGGACAGCTGACTGGGTGTAGGTGGTGTTGCCAATGGTAGGAATTCTCCTGCTATTTCATCTTCTCCGGCTTACTAGATCAGATGAAGCTGCCTCAAACAAGTCTCTGGACTATCAGCTGACCATGCTGCACATGTGAGCTTGATTATTTGGGAGTGGTTGATTGCCAGCCCTCTATAAAGCTGAGCTTCCCTTTGTGGCTGGTGTTGTGTGCACTGGTAGCAGAGATTGTCATATGAGCTTGTTGCCTTAGTTCTCTGTTGCTTCTGCTCTGCCCTATGTCAGACTTGTAGTGTGTTTTATTCCTGAGTTCCCGTTGGTGATTTTAAGTTGTTTGGGAAGGTTATTGTCAGGGGTGTTTGGTGTTAGGGTCAGCTTTAGGGACAGGTTCGGGGCTGAGTTAGGGAAAGTTAGTTGTTACGGGCAGGTGGTTTTTACTGTCTTGCTTCTGGATTCAAGTAATTTATCTTTCCATCTCCATCTGTTCCCTTATCATTGTCCTCCCTCCTGTCCATCGGTAAGTCGGTGCATGAAATTTTTGTACATGTTTCGTATCACTAGCATGCGACTGCTCCGCGGCTATCTTTCTGTTATAAGTTTTTTTTCTTTCTGTGACAACCAGCATTGTTACAGAGAGTCACTATCCAGGGACCCTCACATTAAGCGGTAATAAATGGGGAATACAAAATGTACCTCAATAGCTACATAGCTGAGCCAACCAATCCCTCAGCATGATGCATAGTCAATAAGAGAGAACAACTGGAAGGGGAAAGAGCTTTTTCACTACAGTAAGGGCTTCACACCTCCCTCCAATAACCATCTTGGTTCTGTTTCCAGTCACTGCTATTGCCTCTGCCCTTGTATCCAAGTAAAGTCTCTCCTGCCCTGTGATTTCATATATGGGACTTTACTATCAGGTTCCTTTATGGTAAATTCTCAGATCATTACTTACACTCAGGAAATGTCTGGTTCATCAGCAGCAGGAGGAGCGTCTGTGAAAATATAAATATATGCTTTTCAAGTACAATAACATAGAAACAGCGTAGGTATAAACATAGTAGATAGACACGAGATAGATAAATATATAGATAGATATGAGAGATTTATAGATAAGATAGATATAAGATAGATGCATAGATAAACCCTAGTTAGTTTAGCCCTGTCTGTGCATAATGGGGCTAATTTATTATTGTGGCTGTACCAGAAATATCCATAAAATGTGCCCAAAAAAATCGGTGCATTTTGTTGCAGACACATCTATGATCTGCTTTAGACACTCTGCGTCTCATGTATGAAAACTGTCTAGGTCTGAGACTTTTTTGTTGCCCATAGCAACCAATCAGAGCACATATCAACCAACCAGAGCTCATAGCAACCAATAAGAGCACATAGCAACCAACCAGAGCCCATAGCAACCAATCAGAGCTCATAGCGACCAATAGAAGCCCATAACAACCAATCAGAGCTCCCTTTTCATTTTTCCAGAGCACTATATGGTATGAAAGCTGAGCTCTGATTGGTTGCAATGGGCTCTGACTGGTCGCTATGAGCTCTGACTGGTCGCTATGGGCTCTGACTGGTCGCTATGGGCTCTGACTGGTCGCTATGGGCTCTGACTGGTCGCTATGGGCTCTGACTGGTCGCTATAGACTATGGTTGCTCTAAACGCTGATTGGTTGCTATGGGCTTTGAGTGGTCGCTATGAGCTCTGATTGGTTGCTATGGACAACAAAGAAAGTCTAAACCCTAGACAGTTTCCATACATGTGGCCCTTTGTGACTAACCTGAAAAGAAGGCGCAGCTTAGCCGAAAATGTAAGTGGTTTAGGGGGAAAGGAGACGTGGTCTCAGTTTGACATTAAGCACCCACAATCCCGCCAAACTTCTGGAGTCGAATTTTGGAACAAAGTAAGTCAACTAATAGTATGTATCATGCATTATGAGGCACTGCTCCCCAAAGGGTGTCACTGTTTTGTGTTGGACACCTGAAAAGTGCTGGACAGCCCGTCCTAACGAATAGTAGAGGCGTAATAGGCTGTAAGCCAGCATGGTGCACTACACGTATCTGTAAAAGTGGCATCCTTTGTATTTCTTTATCTATATGCAATTATAATACCAGCAACCACCCCCCTCATACATAGAAGGCTGAGTGGTTGTCTTATCTGTATTTTTGCATTTGTGCAGTCTCCCCATGTATTATACTGTGGCTTTTCTGCATGCTGCTGTGAACTGGTACTTATTTAATGTGCAATTTTTTTTATTATTCAGTTGCTCCCCTAGTGGGCAGGTGTGTGAGCTGCTGCTCATTAGTTATCTGCACCTGTTGTACCTTTCCCAAGTAGCACAGGGGCTTATTTTGCCTCCGATTGGGTTTAGTTATTGTCCAGCCATTGAGCTGTAAGTATGGCCTTTGGATTTGTGGTTTTTAGTAAATAATGTCCCATTTTTGTTGTGCGAGTCCTAAACACCTGCTAAACCTGCATGAAACCATCACTGAGCACCTGGACTATTCTAGAAGTATTTATGTACATCACAAAGGCAGCTACAGAGCAGAATACTCACCGCCGGCCGCCCTGTAATCACTCTTCTTTCCTGAAATAAGCAGAGGAGATGGAATTGGTCACAAAAATTGTATCTGTAGATTAGGGACATCACTTATATCCTTATAAGTAGATATTTCTTTTCTACAAGGCCCTAGGAGGCTGACCAGAGTAGGGGCCCTTTTACCTCCCAACATTCCTATACAAGGGGAGCAAAGATTATTTGGCAATAATCTTACTGTCCCATATTATCGAGGTCACACAAAAAAAATGTCTGTTAGGAGTGTTCTGTTCCTTTAAGATTGTCTTAAATCTTTCACCTGACCCTGTCCTATGATTGGAGCAGAACCAGAACCAGCAAAGTTCTGTGCCCACGTACAGTCAATGGCTGAGGTGGGGTATTTAGAAACATCTCTTGCTCTCCTCCTTTTTTCAGCATTGATTCCAGTGAAACATTAATCCATGGTCTCATCATTTCCCATACTGGCTGCTGTCATCTATCATCACTTGGTCTGAGCCAGAATGATCGCTTTAATGAAGCTTTTTTTTTGTTATATTTTCCAATTTACGTTATATGAGTATAATCGCCCCTGAATAAAAGAAGGAAACCCCCTAAATTTTACCACAAAAAAAAAGGGGGGAAAAAATTTTAGAATGTTCCAGGGTTTTTACTTGGCCCGAATCCAAGGGGTTTTGGAAGCTCCCGTAAAAGGTGTAAACCCAAAAACCCGGGGGGGCCGGCCCCTGAAATGCTTTACTGGGGCATAATACCCAAACATTGGATTGTCAATTTCCCCCCAACGTCATACGTCTTTGTAAACGGGGGGGGCGACACGTAATCCATGTTCTCATGAGAGCACTTTTTTCCGTTTTCCCCCATAGGCAGGTATATGTCCTATAGGGGGTATTGTCCCCCAAGGCATTTATGGTAGGTATAATGTTTTTCCCCCTCTAGGAGGTATAAACAGTTAATGCCCCCTTACCCGGGTATAGGCAGTTAAATGTCCCCCATAGGTAGGTATATTTTTCCCCCATATGCAGTTATAGGCAGTTAAATCCCCCTAAAAGGCAGTTATGGCGGATATGTCCCCATAGGCAGTTAACATTTAAAAATGCCCCCTATAGAAGGGTTAGGATTTAAAAAGCCCCCCATAGGAGGTATTTTTTCCCTGGGCGGTATAGCAGGTAAAGTTCTCCTGGGCAGGTTTAGGCGGGTAAATTTTCTCCTTGGCAGGTATAAGGATTTTAAATCCCCCCTTTTAGTGGGTAAGGGTAATTGCCCCCCATAGGCAGGTTAGGCATTTTTAATTTGCACCTATAGGAGGTATAGGGCGGTTAAATGTTTTCCATAGGTGGTTTATAGGCCCGTTAAATGCCCCCTATAGGGGTATGGGCCCTTTAAAATGTCCCCCTAGGAGGTTTTGGGCCCCATAGGGGGTTGGGGCAGTTAAATTTCCCTAGGCGGTATAGGCATTTAAAACCCCCTTTAGGAGGCATGGGCATTTAAAATGTCCCCCTTTTGGCAGTATAGGCAGTTAATCCCCCCTATAGGCAGATATAGGCAGGATTGTTCCTTGGCAGGTATAAGCAGTTAAATGTCCTTATGGCAGGTTATTTCCCCCCCCATAGGCAGGTATATTTTCCCCCATAGGCAGGTATAGGCAGTTACATGTCCCCTATAGGCAGGTATATGTCCCCCATAGGCAGATATAGGCAGGTATATGTTCCCATAGGCAGGTATAGGCATTTAAATGCCCCCTATAGGCAGGTATAGGCAGTTACAGGCAGGTAAATTTCACCTTTTGGGCGGGTTTATTTCCCCCTAGGCGGAAAATGTCCTTTTTTAGGCGGGTACATGTCCCCATGGGAGGTTAAGGATTTTTAAATGGCCCTTAGGCGGTATATGCCCCCAAAGGCATTTATGGTGGTTAAAAATTTTTTAAATGCCCCCTTAGGAATTAAAACAGTTAAATGGTCCCCTATAGCCGGTATGGAGTTAAATGTCCCCCTAGGCAGGTTATTTTTTTCCCCATGGCAGGTATGGGCTTTTTAATGTCCCCCATTGCGGAAAGGGCATTTAAAAATGCCCCCTATAGGCAGGTAAAAGGCAGGTATATGTCCCTATAGGCAGGTTAAAAAACTTTTTAAAAGTCCCCAATAGGCAGGAAATTTTTTTTCCCCCATTGGGGGGTTGGCGGGTTTAAATGTTCCCCATAGGCGGGGTAAAAAAAAAGGCAGTTAAATGCCCCAATACGTAGGTAAAAGGAAGAAAATGTCCCCATGGAGGTAAGGCAGTTAATGACTCATAGGCAGGTAAATGTTCTCCATAGGTAGGTATAGGCCGTTAAATGCCCCTATAGGCAGGTATAGGCCCCATTAGATGTCCCCATAGGCGGGTTTTTATTCCCCAAATAGGCAGGATAGGCAGTTAAATGCCCCCATGGGCAGATTTTGGGGGGGTAAAAATTTTTCCTTAGGCAGGTATAGGCAGTTAAATGCCCTTGTAGGGGTTATTTTCCCCCCATAGGAGGTATTTTTCCTCTTAGGCGGTAAGGCGTTAAAATGCCCCTTAGGCGGTATTGCCCCCTTAGGCGTTTAAAGGAGGTTTTTGCCCCTAGGCGGTATAGGATTTAAATCCCCCCTATAGGGGTATGGCAGTTAAAGTCCTATAGGCGGTAATTTCCCCCCAAGGCGGGGAAAAATTGTCCCTATGGCAGGTAATGTCCCCCCATAGGAGGTATAGGCAGTTAAAGGGCCCCTATGGGAGGTATATGTCCCCATAGGCGATATGGGCATTTAAATTTTCCCCCATGGGCAGTTAGGCAGGTATTTTTCCCTGGGCGGGTATGGGAGTTAAATGCTTATAGGCGGGGTACATTTTCCCCCCATAGGGGTATATATTCCCCCATAGGAGGTATGGCAGTTAAATGCCCCCTTTAGGAGGTATAGGCTTTAAATGCCCCCTTGGCAGGTAAATGTCCCTTGGGCAGGTATAAGCAGTATAGGCGTCAAATGTTCCTATAGGGGGGTTTTTGATCCCGACAAGGGGGGTGATTCATCGGTGTATTGTATTTGTATACTGCATAATTACAGCGATGGAGAAGCCAGGGATGGTAATAATTCGTCCCTGCCTTCTCAGTGGAGAGCTCAGTTATTGATAACAGCTGGCTCTCCATCTGCACAGCTGTACAATTAGTTCCAGAGCGATTGTGCAGAGAGATATAGCCACTGCCCCATTGATTCTAATCTATGGGTGGTCGGCAGGCAGCTAAACCTGTTGGTAAAAGTAAAAAGTCTATTACCAAATACATCTGTTTTTGGTTCAGATTGCTTCATCCTGAGGAGAGTCTCGAGGTCTCTTTTCCATTAATCTCCCTGTATTTGCAAGCACTGTGTATGTAATTGTAGAGGTACATTGAGTTGGTGGCACTCTCTCAATGGGTGATCTACTGTTTATATAAGTTGTGATGGTTTTATCAATTGTGTAATTCAAAATTATATATTCTGGTTTACCGACACCTTTTTCGGTGAAATTTGGCTGTAACAGCTCGAGAGCATGTACTGGGACATCCCCACTAAAAATTTAATACAGGCTTTTTCCCAAAAAACCCTCTTTTAGTTTGCATTTGTATAAAGGGTCCTTGTGTTAGACATGGGTGGTCCAAAAACCTGGGGTCCGGCTGCCCCAAGCCCTTTTTCTGGCACTTCTTTGTATTAATGACTCGGCGGGGGATATGAGAACAAGAGCGGCGATGCCGAACGATGCACACAGCTTGGGAAAAGCCTGTTTAGGTTAAAGGGGAAAAAGCAAAAGGTATAAATGTGAGGAAAACAAGTATCAACAGGGGACACTAATGTCGTAAGGGAAGACAATGGGGAAAAAAATTAGGCTCCTTTCCCTTTTGTCACTTTGCAAATTTTTCCCATAAAACAGAAAAAAATGTATCTCTTGTAAGTAAGACATAGGGTGACATGTATGAATGAGGCCGTCCCAGTCATTCGATGTCCTTTCAGCCCAAAAACTGGCGCAGCCCTGTGTGCTCGATGTATGAGTAGACGCACTCCAAAATTAGGCGCATTGTAAAGCACCTGCGGCACTTTGTAATGCGCATCGGGCGGCGTTCTTGGAGCGTCGCACTACAACTGTATAATTCTACGCATTTATAGCTTCAGTACGGCAAACCCGGGCGCTTTTGCTGGAACGGGGTTTAGAGCATTTTAAAAAGTGGTTTCCCCGAACCAGAGTGTGCTTTGTAGCAAGAAAGTGCTAAATCTTGCCCGCAGTAGAACAGGTTCTAGATCCGGTGCATTTCTACGTATAATGCACGAAAAAAAGGGGCCCGGGGCCAAAGATAATACATGTCACCCATAATGTCCAAACTGCGTCTTCTGCTCTAATTTTTGATTAACTGTTGATTTTGGGTGGAAATCTTTTCAGAGATAAAGCTATGTAGAATAAAGCAGCCCGAAACTAATCAAGAAGGGATGATGATTTCCAAGCCTTCCCTCTGTCATCCCCCAGTGTGGGTCCCACTCACCCCATTTCACCAGTAGAGGCTTCTCCATGCTGCTGTGCTCACTAAGGAGTAAAATTGTCGCCCTTTTTGGGGTATCACGTCCACACTGACCCTGATCTGATAGGTGCCTAGGATTTCGGAGGCTTTGTTGGTTCATGGGGGGAACTGGTCATCCCCTTCTTCAACCATTTCAATCCCCGCTCGGGGGTGAAATCCTACCTGACAGTGAAGTTGGTGACCCCCCCTGATTCCGATCGGTGAAATTCATGGACGAATGAGAGAAAAAAAAAACATTTTTAAAGTTCTAATACACGACTTATATAAAAATGAGAAGTGTAAAGACAGAATGTAGTTTTAGATTAGAGATAATAAAAAACATAGGTGGGTTTGTGGAGCGCAAAAGGGAGTCTAGTCAGTCCTAAAGGGAGGAAAGTCTCTATTGGAGAAATGAGATGAAAGGACAAAAGATTTAGTATTAAAAGTCCAAAAGTCCAAAGAAATACAGCTTGCTTCAGATTTGCCTGTAGGTCCAATAAGTAGGTATTTGAAATGGAGAAGAAGGCGACTGCCAAGAAAGAAAGTGGAAAAAAAATGAGGTCCTTATTCCCGTGTCAATACAGTGCTTTTACCTGAATGGGGTCTTCGCAAATACAAGTCATAAATCATGATGTAACTGGTCCCTTGCTAATTAAGCATAAAATATACAAACCCTTGAAGTTCAGGTCCAAAATTCAAAATGCTCTATTTGGTCATACCCCCTCTGAGGAAAGGGGGAAACCTGTTCTTTGACTTACCTGAAGTGTTCTACCATTTGTAGAAAGGAAAGATGGCACCACGCTAAGCACAATCCTCTTCTCTTATCTACATGAGTTTAAAGAATAGGTGGGATTCACTCCAGTTTACCCCTTCACTGAATGGAAGTCCTCAAAGGGTCCCCTTTAAAATCTTTTTAAAACCTAAAAGTATGTTCTAATCAAGAGATATAGAAAAAAACGAGGCGGGGGGACCCAACCAACAAAAACGGTTCATGAACAATCTTCATCCCGAAGCAATCTTTGATAGGTGGGGTCAGCTCTATAAAGGGGCAAAAACAGCAATAATCCCTGTATGAAGGAAAAAAACAGAGCGGCCTACCCGTCTTGTTTTTTTAAATTTTTTTTCAGCGAAGTATCGTGGACAAACAGGGAAAATGTGTGAATAAAATTTAAAAAAAAACGAAATGGTGAGTGCCGCCTTTATTTTTTCCTTTAAGGACTAAAAGTATGTTCACACCTTCTATAACCCAATACAGACCTTTTTGTTAACCTCGTTAGTTGAGATATTTCCTCATGAATGAAAGCTAAGACAAAAAGGTAACCAATTTTACTAAAGAGGAACAAAAGTCCTTGAATCCCATTGTCAGGGAGGATTTAGTTTGCCCAAATTTTAGATAAAGGAGGCATTGGTTAATGGATACAAATAACTGTAAAATGATGGTGTTGGATGTCAGGATGCTGACACATAAACAGTCTTGGAGAACAATCCAACAATTACATATTTACAAAAGCTGAAGGAAATCTTAGATCAGTCCTTCAGGGAAACTTTAAAATCTGAGGAGGAATACAAATCTTGTTTAAAATAAAACTTCCCCTTTCCCAAATTTAGAGTACCCAAAATTCATAAAAAACCCCCCATGTTCTGGGAAGACCAAAAATTTACCTGGTAAAAAGCCCACCCGGGGAAACGACATTCATTAACGAAATACTTTGCCCATTTGTATTCACATTACCATCCTTTTTAAAGGATACAAAAGATACTGTTCGAAATAATGATGACAATGATTTTGTTTTGGCATTTCTTAAGTTCCTGTTAACTTACAATTACTTTGTTTTTGATGGAAAATTTTATTCTCAAAGCAGGGGACGTTGGGCCCATTTGCGCCAAGCTTGATAATTTTTGGTGGGGGGAAAGTGAATTTTTTTAATGAGGTTTAATTTTTTTTTAAAACCTGCACATTTTTTTTTTGGGGGGTATTTGTGCGTGCTGATTCTCTGGTAGGAGAAAATTGCCTTTTTCCATGATTTTGTCTCTATATTAAATACCAATATGATTGGAATGAAGTTTGCATCTGAGATCCATTCACAAAATATAAATTTGTTGACTTGACCATTACACTGACCTTTCAAGGATGTATACAAACAGATGTATATAGGAAAAAAAAAACATTGGCCAATAATTTATTATATTGGAAGAGAAAGTATGCTTATGGTATCCAGTTGCCTCATGGCTAATTGTTTTCTAGCTATTAGCTACCATCTAACCCTCATGTAGGGCTGTATTTTGGAATTAAACATTATTTTCAGTGGGGGAAAAGAGTGGCACATTACATTAGGGACACCAAGTGTGGCACTACTAGTTTGAGGGAGCACAGTGTGTGGCACTATTTTTTTAGTGGGCACTGTGTGTAGTACTATTATTTTTGGAGGCAATGTGTGTGACACTTATGGTGTACTATGTGGCACTATGATGTGGTGCCCTCTTTTGCTGATCAATAGGGCACTCACAGCATGATTATATGGTGTTGTTCAGTGTTCTGGAAAATTTGTGGAAAAAAAAAGTTTTACTTAAAAGGTAGTTTTAATACTATGGCTAGACTATATAGAGACTAGATTAAAAAAGGAAAAATTGTTCCTTGAAAAAGCAGGGAAGGGGGGGGTAAGTAAAGAGCGTATTTTCCTCTCCGTCAAGATCATGTTTTCCGTATCAATTTTTTTTTTCAACCCTTTCGTACATTTTGTCCCTTAAGCTTAAACATTCCTTTTTCTTGAGTGGACATTCCATCTTTGCAGTAAATGGCCCGAGGCGTAAAAGGTGAATGTTCCGGGGGTCAGTGCAAAGTACATGTGGTCTTTTCCTATATCGGTATTTTCAAATGTTCTTTGATGCTGCCGTATCTTTCAGTTAAAGGGGTTATACCTGTATATAATGGAAACCTGCACAGAGAACAGATGCATGTTATACAGGGAATATACTGTATGTGCTCTATGTGTGAGTTAATAAGGGCTAATATGCAGAGTATGTGTCTGACATAAATAAGAGGCATTTAGTGCTTTTTTGGTGTATTATATGTGATATTTTAGTAATGTGATGAACATTGCTGAACATAGAAGACAAAAAGTTTAGGAGAAAAAGAGCTAGGTAGAGTTTATCTGTATTGCAAACAAAAGGGGATCTCTTCCTTGTACAATCGGAGTAGGGCTATATATAAAGTTTATGGGCCTCAGGAAAAGCACTGCAAAGGGGGTTTGCCAAATACGGACGCAAAACCAGACCCTTCCTCTGCCATGCCCAAAAATGAAAGCAATAAGGCTAGTTTAATACCCTAGCACATCCATATCTAACACTGTACATCGGGACACTCTGCTCCCATCTAGTAGGCTGCCTGCAGCTTATAAAACTATTTGGGAGGCCAGGAAGCCGATTGCTCCATGCTCTATTTTGATTTCTAACTGTTTTTAATGCACAAACAGTTAAATAAGCAGTGCCAACCCAGGGCATGTACCCTGGAATCCCGGGGCTAATTCCCCCCTGGGAAAACCTCAGGCAACTGCATAGTGTGTGCAATGGATAAGTTGGTTCTGTACAGAGTGTCAGTGGACAGAGGAGAAAGGAGTATGTAAAGGACATGGAGATACAAGAAAAGAAGGAATTTTTTAAATACACTGCCAGTCCCAAAATGTCGGAAAAAGAGGAAAAAACTGGAGAGGGCTCTGGGGCCCAATCCATTCTCAAAAAAACAATCCCCTGCCTCCTTGAAAAAGGGGGGTGGCAGGGAACACTCAGGTCAACCCAAACTTCCCCCCTCGTCTCACATTGAGCACCCTGTTTTTTTCCAAAATTTTCGATTCCAAAAACTTGCGCACCAACTTTAAAAGGGGTGGAAAAAATTGAGGTAAAGGTAACTTCCACCAGCCACTTAAACTCCATTGGGATATTTGGCTTTGTTAGGCAAACAAGGCAAAACTATAAAAATTTTAGATGTTTAAAAGCTTAAAATGCTTCCCTTTAAAGGGGTTCCCAGTCGATATTACATGCTAAGTTTCAAAGATAAAGTTTGCAATCCAAACATACCTAAAATTTTTAAAATAAGATTTTTTATTCTGCCCCCGTGTAGAAAAAACTGAAGGTTATGAGAAGTCTCTGCATAAATGTATGGTAAATAGGAATCGCTATATTAAAACCCCCTTTCCAAAAATATGGAGATCCGTAAATCGAATGCAATTTTTGTGTTAGGGTAGTTTATTCCCGTATGAGATAAAAAAAAAGGATAAAATAACGCGTCGAAAAGTTTCTCCCCCAAACTCAAATCAAACATGTTGGACAAGATGGAGTCACGACTACAGTGAAGCAAGACCGGATGTGATTTCACAGAAACAGGAAAAGAAGTATGAAGCAAGGTGATATGGTAAATACATAAAATATAACCAAAAAATTGCAAGCAATGGCCACAGGGTGGCAACATAACGCAATCAACAGAATATATCTACATAGCAAATCAAAACATAAAATGAATACACATGTAATATGAATGGCAACAACTGGAAGCCATGGCTGGAACAGCACATTCATAATTTGAGCCAATATTCCATTCTATACTTCCATAAACATACACATCTTTGCATTTGGTAAAGGAGGAGTGGCTTGGTTCCTTGGCCATAATCTCATCAGTGAGTTATAGAAGACATGGACTATGGCCAAGATTTGATCGATGTATATTTTTTTCCATTATTCATACTAAATGTATTTAATACCAGTGGTCCTGGAGACAGAGACTCAAAATTACACATCTGAAACGTGCATAGTTGTTAAGTAGCTACTGAGCCTGAGTTCAGAAGGAAGACACATTCAGAACTATATGAGCCATCCAATCGCTTACCCTAACAGAGTAAGAGCCACCCACCCAATTCCCACTACGTAGCAAGAGCAACCCCCCACCTCCCCTAACAAAGAAGAAGCCACCCACCCATCTTCCTTAACACAGCAGGAGTTGCACACCTCCTTCCCCTAACAGAGCAACAGCTTCCCACCCTCCTTCTCTTGCAGAGTAGGAGTCACCCACTTGTCTCCTCTAACAGAACAAGAACTGCCCTCCCACCTCCTCTAACCGAGAAGTAGCCGCCCACCCGCCTTTCCTATCAAAGCTACTTCGAGAACACAAGTTGTGAGGGTGCTGCACGGCCCCTCGCTTGGCCTGGAGCCACCGACCAGGGGTGTCAATAGGGTGGTACGGGCAGTACTCCTGTCAGGCACCCTAATCAAAAAGGGGCCCACTGATATGTTAAAAATAGGAACTAGTAATGGGTGGGGGCCCCATTTGATTTGGCTGCATGGGGCCCTGAAACGGTTAATAGATGACTGATGGCATCTCTGCCACCGACCTTCTTCACTTAACAGAGCAAAAGCTACCCACCCATCTCCCCTAATAGAACAGGAGCTGCCCGGCCAACTCCCCTAACAGAGTATGAGCCACCCATCTGCCTCCCCTAACGGAGAATGAGCCACCCAACTGCCTCCCCTAACGGAGCATGAGCTACCCACCTGCCTCCCCTAACGGAGCATGAGCCACCCATCTGCCTCCCCTAACAGAAGAGAAAGGAATGATCCATGCATACCATTTAAACTGGTGAAAAGCTATCTCCGGTTAAACCCCCTCAAAAGACGAGGCAACTCCTTCCAGCTGGAGAAAAAAAGATTTAATATCCAGAGAAACAAAGCCTTCTTTACTATAAGAACAGTGAATCTGCAGAGCAGACGCCTCAGGCGCTGGCCTCAACAGGAATAGGTGAGGTTTTTAAAAAAAAGGCTAAGATAACGACTTACTACTAAATAATCTTGATACTTATGTAGCCGTATAAAATATCTGGACACAGTCTGATGCCAACTCTGGGATCAGGAATTAAATATTCCTTTAGGGCAGATTGGTTCTTGCTTTGTGGGACCCAAAGTCTGCATCAGTGAGGGAAATAAAGCTCTTTCCTCACCCTTGGTTGAACTTGAAGGACATATGTCTTTTCAATCGTACTAACTATGTAACTTCCTGCTCTGAAGAAGTAATAATTTTAATAAAAGTAATTATAATGTGCACATAAATGAATACACAGGAAATGTTGGTTTCACCTCCGGTGTGGTTGAAACTCTTCATCCGTATCTTCACTCCATATCTAAATAAAGCCTCATCCCTCTTGTCCTGCTCTGTTTTTCTCTCCCATTCCTCTTGTCTCTCGTTCTCCTCCATCCATGGAACCAGAGGGACACGACTCCCTATATCGCTGGTGTATATCTCAATCTGCCGATCATCCACATATCCCACTATGGAGAACTCAGGCTGCCCGGATCCTGGGGCCGAGACCCCAATGGTATAATAACGCAGAGAGTGACTGTCTGAGAGAGACAAAGAGAGTGTTACATAAAATACTGCTCACATTATCATCAGATTCATAGCAATAAATATATGTGTGTTCTTTCTGGATAACAATTTTAAGGCTAGGTATTCTTCATTATAATAATCAACTTTTTAGAATGAAGGATTGCTTGAGAGGCATTAGGTCTTTTGTGACCTTGGCCTGCTGTATCCTGAATCCAAGTCCCATACTTTAAGTGAATATTAGAATTTGATCACAATTGGAACAAAAGGGAACAGATGGGGATTTTTTCCCAATTTTTGTGATTAGCCTCAGTATTTCTATGGTACATACAATTATTCATCATGTTCACTGTTTAAGTCTATCTTAAAGCTATTGGTCTTCTATCTTACCACCCATTTGTGGTAAGAACGAAGAATACACATACTCCTACTCTGAGTTGTCGCTGGTTATGAGTGGTGGCCCCAGGGCTCAGTATTGGGTCCTCTTTTATTCAATATATTTATTAAAGAGATATTGGAGGGGATCAATAGCACTGGTTTCTATTTTTGCAGAGATGACACCAAGCTATGCAGGGTAGTGCAATCTATGGAAGATGCATAAATTGCAAAGCAGACCTGGACACCACTGAGTGCTTGGGCATCCACTTGGCAAATGAGGTTCAATGTGGGTAAATGTAAGGTTCTGCATCTGGGTAGGAATAATATGCAGACATCATATGTCCTAGAGGGAGAAAAAACTTGGAGAATTGCTTGTTGAGAAAGATCTGGGCGTTCTTGTGGATCACAGAATAGATAAAAAATTCAGGAAAATGTAGACAGTCCATGAAAGCATCTCTGTAGGAGAGTGTTTCCTTGGGGCCATGGATGACAATACTGTGTCCAACCATGGTTAGGGACAACAGAGGCTAAATAAACAGGTGACTTAGGAGCAGGAAACGGGATAAACAGAGGCAAACAGAGATTTGGACTATAGGTACAATCAGACTTGAAATCCGGATCAGGCAGAGAAGACAGACAGGACTTGTGTCAGCAGGAGTATAGGAACTAGGAATGGAGTCAGGTTCAGAAACATGGATCAGGATCACGGAGAGCTTAAGACACAGTGCAATGACCCAGGATGCACAGCAATAACTCAGATCCTGACTGCAGGAAGTAGCAGGGCTTTATAGTTCCAACAGCCAGGATGATGGGGGGCAGCTGTGAGTGCTGAAGCCCAGTGTTAACCGTTGCCACGCTGGAAGGCATGGAGAACACGGAGGAACAGATACAGCACAGCAGCCCCCAGGGTCAAAAGGCATGTTTCAGGCTAGGTAGCGGCACGATACCTTGCAGATCATAACACAAACTCGCTGTTGTTCATGACCTGTTCCTCTCAAACTCCCTCAACCTGCTAGCTCTCACAGAAACATGGCTTCAGCAATCTGACACTGCTTCCATTACTGCTCTCGTCTATGGTGGCCTACGCTTCCCCCACACTCCCAAACCTTAGAACAGGCAGGTTGCCAGAGTTGACATACTCCATGCTCTGTATTAGGCCATGTTCAAACGGCTTAAAATGGGCCGAAATTTTGGTCCGTAATTACGCGCCGAAGGTGCCCCAAATTACGGGCCAAAAAGGGCCCCATTCATTACGGTAATTTCCCACAGTTCTCATAGAGAACTATGGATTACGTCTCTCTCCCCCGCCACGGCGAATCCGCCGGCGGGAGATAATTGACATGTGTTTTACTAGCGGCGATACGCCCGCTGGCAATTCAAAGTCCCCCGCTCCCACCCCGCCCCCGTCCACACGGCGTAATTGCGGGGCGTAATTACGTCCCGCAATTAAGCCGTGTGATCATAGCCTAACAAATAAATATCTGACTCCCCCTGGCATGCCACAGGACTGTATTGTCAATCAGTTGCGTGTTTAGTTGTATATTTAAGATCAAAAATAGATTGGAAACTCATCAGAAGTATTAGGACAACCTTTCCTGTCCACACAGGAAGCCGCCGGGCGGGGAGATAATTGACATGTCACTTTCTAGCGGCGTATACGCGCCGCTAGCAGTGATTGTCTATGGGCCGGCGAAGTCCCGCCCCCGCCCCACCTCCCCCACTCCCGCCCCGACCCCATCCACACGGCGTAATTGCGGTGCGTAATTACGTCCTGCAATTAAGCCGTGTGAACATAGCCTTACACTCACTTATCAAGTTATTCCTTCTGGACCCTCCCTCTAATTCCCCTTCTTTGAGGCCCACACCCCCAGGCTTTTCCAGCTATTTTCTCTGAAAGTGTTGGTTATATTACGACACACTAGCTCACCACACCAGTTTCTCGATTTTGCTGCCTGGCTCCCTCAGTTTGTCTCTACTGAAATACCCACTCTCATCATGGGTGATTTCAACATCCCCATTGATGACCCCATTTCTCTTTCCACCTCTGAGTTTCTTCCCTGACCTCTTCTTTTAGCCTCTCTCAGTTTACAGATTCTCTGACGCACAAGGATGGAACCGCGCTTGATCTGGTTTTCTGTCATTTCTGCTCAATTTCTAAATGTACTAATTCTCCTCTCGCGCGCTCTCTGATCATAACCTTATCTCTTTCGCTATCAATAATTCTCAGCCTTCTCTGGACACACCTGCCCCTCATACACTCAGAAACCTCCACACTATAAACACTCAGGAACTCAGACTCTCTACAGTCCTCACTGTCCCCAATCTCCTCATAGACACCCTAAAGCCCTCACTGTCCCCAATCTCCTCAGACCCTCTAGAGTCATCACTGGCCCCAATCTACTCAGACTCTCTACAGCCCTCGCTGTCCCCAATCTCCTCTTAGACTCTCTACAGTGCTCACTGTCCCCAATCTTCTTTGTCTCCTGCTCTGACCTGGCTGTTAAACACTATAATGAATCGCTCTCAACTGCCCTGGACATAATGGCACCACAAAAACCCTGTATCACCAGAGGCAGACACTGGTAGCCATGGCACATGCCTCAAACTGAACGTCTGTGGAGAAAATCAAAGCTTTGCCCTTCACCTGCCAAACAAGAATATTTCACCTCCCTGATCTCCACATCATGCAATAACCAAAAATGATGATTTGATACTTTCCACTTCATCCTCAGGCCCATAGCACAAGTACCAGTCAGCAGGGCCGGGACAAGCCATTTTGGTGCCCTAGGCACATGAAGCAAATGGCGCCCCGCCCCCCAACAAACACACATGTGCATGGTGGCGCTGGTCAGCGCATACTTCTAGAACACCTGGCATCTTGCAGGGCGAATAGGTATGTACCGCAAGACGCCGTGCGAACTTAGACTCCATTATGCCCATCATGTAAACACTGGGAAGAAGGGACATGTCAATTCTTTCACTTGGCGTTCAATATGCGTTGGCTAATACTGAGATAATTCATAGCTCTCTATGAGAGCTATGAATTACCGGAATTGTTGGGCACATTTTGGGCGTATTGCATTGAAACTATGTCGTGTGCACATCCCCTTTATTTACTTTATTTATTCTTTATTTACAGTCACAGCCTGCCACTCGCCCACTCCACTTAGCAGCAGGCAGGTGTCAGCCATTTAATTTGTTGTTAACCTGTCTCTTACTGAGACAGACGTTCCTCAGTGAGCATGCCGCTCTGCTCCGAGTCCAGACCAGCCCAGTCATAAGATGTCCGCCTGGCACCTGCACCACTGACCCACCCGGCCGGCACCTGCAAGGGGGAGATGGATGTAGGAGGTAGGTATGTGACCTGGGTTATACACTGTTGCAGGGGGTCGGTCAGTCAGTCAGTCACTGACTGTGTCCGACTCTCCCTGCGTGTCCTCCGCTGTCACATAGGAGAAACATGCGGCCGATAGGCAGGCAGTAAAGCTGCGCAGCTCCATTTCTTGTGGTCATGTGCACCGCAGAAGACGGCACCGCGCAGCAAAGGAAGGGGTGTGCCGAGCATATTGTAGGTGGTGTTGCCAGCAGTTGCTTAATGACTGGAGCGTTGTGCTGCAGGCAGACACAGCATTATAATAATGGATCACTCTGTCAGACAGAGTGTTTATGTGCCCCCCAATCTGACAGGCAGAGGTGGCGCCCTAGGCAATCGCCCACCTCTGCCTACTCATCGTCCCGACCCTGCCAGTCAGACGGAAATTCAGTGTCGGCACCTCATCCAATAAAAAATGCACGCTTACGCGTTTCAGACTGACTAGTGGACGCTGATCACAACATAAGGGGATGGAACCAATCATTCCCTTATATAGAAAGCTAAAATATTTAACCCCTTATGGAATGGTGATACCTGACTGTATATGGATTCAGACTAGACACTTTTTACATAACTGAACATCTATATCCTAATCATAGGAGCAGGTAAATAAAATATTGCAGGTGTAAAAACCATTATACCACGCTCCGCTAGATGAAATAATGTTTGTGAAGTATAAGGCTATGTCTCCACTGCATCAGATGAAAAAACTTCCCGAAAGTTGTCGTTTTTTCCCCGATGCAGGACCGCAGTTTTTGTCACGCTTTGTCACGAGCAGAGAAAAGACGAGATGTGGAGACTGCAGCTCTTCTTTTCTATTGCCGACTATGGGGCCGCAGGGACGATCATATCTTCGGCGCTTTTAAAAAACTAAAAGCGCCGAATATACGATCGGAATAGTGTGCAGTGGAGACATAGCCTAATGTATTACAGGAAAGCAATAAAGTTTTAAACACTAGGAGTGGTAAGCACCATTACCTGATTCGGGACTGTTTTTGTTATACAAGTAGCAGTCACTGACCTCTGTGCTGAAGACCTGGCCACCTATTTTAAAGATAAAATTGCCAGTATCCACCAATACATCATTGCTCAGTCTCCAAGTGATACCCATCCTGTCGCCTGCCTGCAGTCCGCTCATCTGCTATCTGCATTTGACCCAACACTGAAGAAGTGTCCAGTCTGCTCCTGTCTGCTCGTCCCACCACCTGATCTAGTGACCCCATTCCCTCCCACCTTGTCCAGTCTATTTCTCCAGCTGTCCTCTTTCACCTCACTACAATCTGTAACCTCTCTCCACTGGGATCTTTCCATCTTCCTTTAAACACGCTATTATAACCCCTTTACTGAAAAAGCCCTCTCTGGACCCGTTCCCCGCGCTGCCAACTACCAACCAGTCTCTAACCTTCCCTTCATCTCTAAACTCCTGGAACGCTTGGTCTACTCTCGCCTAATCCGCTATCTCTCTGCTAACTCTCTTCTTGATCCTCTGCAATCAGGTTTCCATACTCTATGCTCCACAGAAACTGCTCCAGCCAAAGTTCCAAATGATCTATCTCAGGCCCTCATATGCACGTATCTGTATATAGATGAACTATCCGTATATAGATGCACTGTCTCTATATAGATTCACTGTGGGCAACATGTAGGAACGGGGCTGCGCCAAAAGTCTGCCATATTTTCAGCCCGACATCATGCGCAGCGCCATTCACAATAGTTAAAAGCCTCCTATACGCAAGTATCAGGTGCATTACAGAGCCCCCGCGGCACTTTGTAATGTGCCTGAGATCGGGGGGGGGGGGGGGGTGGGGGTGGGAGGTGTTGCGCTACAACCGTACGAGGCTACACATTTATAGCTTCAATGCGGCAAATCCAGGCACATTACTGCTGGAACAGGTATAGCACTTTACAAGTGGTTTACCTAAGCCTGAATTGATGTTTATGAGGAGTGTAATTGATGACATGGAGCAGGCAAAGCACTGCCCCAGGGGGAGAAGATTTGCTCCCAGGGCAAACAGATTTCAGCAAAATGTTTACCTGTTTTTTAAAGTAGTAGAAGAGTTCAACCATTTATCTAAATGCCTGTGGCTGAGGCAATTCCTTTAGACCCTGACATTGTTAGAGACGTTGCCCCTGTGGTCACCGCTTTACCCCCAACCCAAGTTAGTGTAGAGAGGCTGTTCTCTAGCCTGAAAATGAGATCAGATGTGAGGTCATCTGTGCAGGATCTGATGGAGGCGATACTATTTCTCAGAACAAATTCAAAGACTCCCCAAATGTTCCTGCAGTATTTTTGATTTTTAAACAGTTTTTTGTGTTCTAAAGTCATATCCAATAAATATATTTTACACTGACAAGCAAAATGGTAACAATGTTTGAACTTGTGACTTTCAGGCTCCATATCTCTCCATCCACTACGCTTTGTACATGAGGCTTACTGTAATTTTATATACAGTTCTTACCCTTTCTATACAAAAATGTGACTTGCAAGTTTTAGCATCTGTTTATTTTCTGCATTTTTTTCCTGTAACTGCATTGTTACTGTTTTGCTTCTAAAAATCAAGATGTTAATTTGTATTATTTTGTTAGTATTTGGGAAATCCCCCTTTGGCTTTTATTACTGCCTGAATCCTTCTGGGCTCTGGATCAGATTCAAGCACATCTTGACCAAAATCTGATCCCAGGTCTCTTCTAAAACGTTCCCAATGTTGGTGCAGATGGACTTGGATACAAATACAGCTTTTTCCTTAACTCTACCCAAGTGTTCAAAAGATCAAAACATTGTTACCCTTTTGCTTGTCAGTGTCTGTTCTAACCTAAATAGTTGATTATTGTATCATAAAGGTGATAAACAGCCGGATGTGACCATTTACTACAGTACAGTTATCACTTAAAACAAGCGCCATGTATGAAGGAGTTTGGGAGTTGGAGGTTTGGGAAATTGAGGAGTCGGAGTCGGGGCTTTGGCTTGCCGACTGCACAGCCCTGTGTAGAACAGGTTTATAAATCAGCTGCATTCTATACTAATATTATGCACATGAAAATTGTTGCTCTGTCTGTATATAAATGCAGTCTGTTTTAAAGGTGCGGCCGGACTGGGCCCGGGGGACCGGGGAATCCCCCGGGGGGCCCCCCCCCGGACCCCGGTGGGCCCCGGAGGCAGTGCCGCCCCCCCGGGGGGCCCGGCCCCGCGCATCGTCCCTGGACGCCCGGGCCCCTGCGTCCCGAGCCCCCAGAAACGGGGCCCGGGTACCCGGGGATAATGCCCCCGACCCCGGGGTGCGCGGTTTTTCAGCGGAGCACAGCGCCACTAGCCTGCGCTCTGCTGTCCCCGGGCGGCTGAACGCTTTGGGCCCTTTCAGCGGGGGGCGCCGGCCCCCTACTGTGACGTGGGCGGCGCGGTGACGTTCCTTCACAGCACGCCGCAGGGCGGCAAAACAACGTGGCGGCAGCTGGGAACGGCCGGGGACCTGCCGGGGGGGGGGGGGAGCGAGGCTCAGGTAAGGGCGTTTTTTTTTTTTTTTTTTTTTAAAACTACCCACAGGGCCCCTGGCTAAAAAAAGGGGGGCCCTGGCTACAAAAGGGGGCCCCCTGACTACAAAAAGAGGGCCCGGCTACAAAAGGGGACCCTGGCTAAAAAAAGGGGGGCCCTGACTACTAGGGGGGCCTGATACTAAGGGGGCCCCTGACTATAGGGGGGGGGGCCCTGACTACTAAAGGGGGGGGCCCTGGCTACAAGGTGGGTCCTGGCTAAAGGGGTGGCCGGGCAAAAAAAAGGGGCCCTGGCTACTGGGGGCCCCGGCAATGGGGGGCCTGGCTACAAGAGGGGCCTGTACCTATAGGGGGGCCCCTGGCTACATGGGGGGCCCCTGGCTACCTACATGGGGGCCCTGGCTACCTATGGGGGACCCTGGCACACTGGGGGGCCCTCTCTACAAAGGGGGCCCTGGCTATTTTACAGGGGGCCCTGGTACCTAAGGGGGCCCGACTACAAGGGGGTTTTGGTACCTACAGGGGCCCTGGCTACAAGGGGGCCCCCTTGCTACCTACATGGGGGGCCCTGGCTAAAAAAAGGGGCCCTGATACTGGGGGGGGCCCTGGCTACAAAAGGGGGCCCTGGTACAAAAGGGGGGGCCCGACTAAAAGGGGGGGGGCCTGGCTACAAAAGGGGGCCCTGGTACAAAAGGGGCCCTGGCTAAAAAGGGGGGGCCCTGGCTAAAAGGGGGGGCCCTGGTAAAAGGGGGGGGCCGGCTACTATAGGGGGCCCTGGCTCCCTACTGGGGGGCCCTGGTTTCCCTACATGGGGGCCCTGGTCCCTAAGGGGCCCTCTCTAAAAAGGGGGCCCCTGACTACAGGGGGGCCCCTGGCACCTTAGGGGGGCCCCTGCTAAAGGGGGCGCTGGCTATTGGGGGCCCTGGTACTGGGGGGGTCCTGGCTACGGGGGGGGCCTGGCTACGGGGGGGCCCTGCTACTAGGGGGGGGCCCTACTACTAGGGGGGGGGGGGGCCCTGACTACTGGGGGGGGGGGGCCCTGCTCCCTAGGGGGGGGGGCCCTGGCTACAAAAAGGGGCCCGGCTACAAAAGGGGCCCGGGCACTTGGGGGGCCCTGGCTACGGGGGGGGCCCGGGGCTAAAAAAAGGGGACCCTGGGCTACAAGGGGGGCCCCTGGCACCTAGGGGGGGCCCGATAAAAGGGGGGCCCGGGCTAACTACAGGGGGGGGGGCCCTTCTAAAAAGGGGGCCCCCTGACTACATGGGGGCCTACTATGGGGGGGCCGGGCCTATCTACAGGGGGGCCTGATTTAAGGGGGGTCCTTGCTACCTACATGGGGGGGCCCTGGCAATTAAGGGGGGGCCTGATAAAAGGGGGCCCCTTCCCCCTAAGGGGCCCCCAAAACTACTAAAGGGGGCCCCGGGTACCTAAATAAAAAGGGGGTTCTGACTACCTACCGTAACTAAATGGGGGGCCCCCTGACTTCCTGCCCCTACCTAAAGGGGCCCCTTAACTCCTGTTAACCTAAAGGAGCCCCCAAAAAGTTGTCCCCTAAGGAGGCCCTAACTCCCTTTCTACCAAAAGGAGACCCCTAACGTATGTACCTAAGGAGACCCCAAACTTCCTGATACTACCTAAAGGGGTCCTAACTGCTTGCACCAAAATTTAAAGGGGACCCTAACTACCTACAGCTTACCTTACTGGGGAAACCCCCCCTACCCCCAAACAAATTGGGACTCCCCAAACACCTCCCCTCGCCTACCTAATGGGGTCACAAACCCTAACTGTCCTATCTACTTTCCCAACTGTACCCTGTTTTTATCACCTGGGGCTATTTACCTCCCCACCCAGGGCTAGGAACCCACCAACCAACCTGGGGGGCCTTCCCCAACTTATCAGGGGGGGGGCATCCCCTACCTAAAGAAGGCAAACTTTTTTTCCGGGGGCCTCCCCCCCCCCCAAACCCCTTAGGTTACTAGGTTGTACCCCTTCCTCCCCCTGGGAATTTTTTTACAGAGGGGGGAATGGATAAGAGATGCGGAAAATTGAGGATTCTAAGATTTTTGTGTGTAATTTCTGCAGGGATGATTGTCCGGGAAAGCTTGGGGTTGGGAAAACAGATGCAGAAGAAAAAAGGGAAAAAGAACGACTCAAGAGAAAAAAGGGAAAAGACTCCTCAGTCAAGACGTCTCCGGTGGGTCCCTATTTCAGGGTTAAATTTTTTATATTGTAATGTGATGTGCCTGAGTGGGGGGTCTGACCTCTATGTGGTCCTATTGGCGGTGTTGTAGGGTTTTACCTGAGTGGTTGATTCTTTTTTTCTCTAAATTTTTCGGTGTTGTTTTGGTTATACCTGGCTGGTGTCTGCCTCTACGGGTCTCTATATGGGGGTTGAAGGGGATACCTGAGCTGGTTTTCGACCTCTATGTGGTCTCTATTGGCGGTGGGTTTTTTGGTTATACCTGAGCTGGTGTAGACCTCTTTGGGTCTTTATGGGGGGGGGTTTTTAGGTTATACCCAGCTGGGGTTGACCTTAGTGGTTTCCCATATGGGGGTGTTGTAGGTTTTACCTGAGTGGTTCTGACCTTATGTGGTCAAATAATGGCAGGTTGTAGGTTATACCTGACTGGGTCTGACCTCTAGTGGGCTTATATGTTGGTGTTGTGGTTAATCGGGTTTTATAGTGGCGAGTCATGTGTCCCGATTGTAAGAGGAGGGAACACCCACCCCCGTATAGGAGTTACACTTTTACTTTCTTGTGGTGTTTATTTTAGAAAGGTTGGGGAGGGGCATGACCAAGGGAAACATGGAGGGGGGGTATTGTTTGGGTGGAGGGGGATATTGTATGTGGGTGGTGGGGGGTATTGTTTGCGGGTGGAGGGGGTATTGTATGCGGGTGGAGGGGGTGTTGTTAGGGGGGGGAGGGGGGTATTGTATGCGGGTGGAGGGGGATATTGTATCCCGGGGGGAGGGGGATATTTAGGGGTGGAGGGGGGTTGTTTAGCGGGTGGAGGGGGATAGTGTATGCGGGTGGAGGGGATTGTGTATGCGGGTGGAGGGGGATAATGTTTGGGGTGGGGGGATAATGTTGCGGGTGGAGGGGGATATTGTATATGGGGGAGGGGATATTGTATGTGGGTGGAGGGGGTATTGTAGTGGGGGGGAGGGGGTATTTTTATGGGGGTGAGGGAGATATTGTTGCGGGTGGAGGGGATATTGTATGCGGGGGGGGGGGGGGGGGGGGGGGGGGATTTTGTATGGGTGGGGGGGATGTGTATGTGGGGGAGGGGGATATTGTATGTGGGTGGAGGGGGATATTTTTTGGGTGGTGGGTGATATTATTTGTGGGTGGAGGGGGTATTGTATGCGGGGGAGGGGGGAAATTTTTGCGGTGGAGGGGGATATTTAGCGGGTGGAGGGGGATATTGTATGCGGGTGGAGGGGGGATATATTATGCGGGGGGAGGGGGCTTTTGTATGCGGGTGGAGGGGGGATATTGATGCTGGGGGGGGTTTGATGCGGGTGGAGGGGAATTTGTATGTGGGGGGGGGGGGGAAATGTAATGTGGGGGGAGGGGGATATTTTAGGGGGTGGGGGGGGTATTTTGATGGGGGGGGAGGGGGGATATTGTATGTGGGTGGGGGGGGAATTTATTGGGTGGAGGGATATTGTATGTGGGGGGAGGGGGAATTGTATGTGGGGGGGGGGGGGGATATTTTATGTGGGGGGAGGAGGTTTTTGTATGTGGGTGGGGGGGAGGGTTTGTATGTGGGTGGAGGGGGATATTGTTTGGGGGTGGAGGGGGGTATTGTATGTGGGTGGAGGGGGATATTGTATGGGGTTGGGGGGGGGATTTGTTGTGGGTTGGAGGGGGATAATTTTTATGTGGGGTGGAGGGTTATTGTTGTGGGTGGAGGGGGTTATTTTTGTGGGGGGGGGGATATGGATGGAGCTACTTGCCCCGTGTCTTGATATGTTAGTGACAAATGTGTGACTACATTGACTAACAATAAGTTCTGTTTCGCACCCCGTATTTATGTGGTAAAATGGCGCATTATGTCCGAGAGGCCGTAATATTTTCATGTACATTTGGGGGCCCCCCAAGATCAACTCCCCTGTGGGCCCCAGACCCCCCCCGTCCCACCGTACGGTGTACTATCTTTAATAGAGCACTGCTTTTTTAGATGTACTTGTCGATATAGGAGTACTGTTGTATATGTGTACTGTCTGTATTAGATGTTCTGTCTGTATATTGATGTACTGTCTGTATATAGTTATATATAGATCACTTATCTGTATATAGATGCACGTTGTATATAAAAACTTATTTTGGATGTACTGTTGTATATAGATGCGCTTTCTGTACAATAGATGAAATTTAAAAATCTGTATATAGATGAACTTTTTTGTATTTAGATAAAACTTTTCTGTTTTAATAGTTGCACTGTCTGTATAAAAGGAGGGATTCTCTGTATAGAGATTCATTATCTGTATAAAATTTTGGAAAAAATTTAAGTATGGGGGCATATAAATCAAACCTTTTACCAGGGAAAAAAACCTAAGGGGCTTTATATCTACGGGGGTTCCCTTTTAACCAAAACCTTTTTAAAATAAAAGGGGGCTTTTTTAAAACCTCCAAAAAAAAGGGGCATTTATCCCTTTCCTTCTACTTTGGGACTTTTTATCCCTACCTATCTCCCTGAAAAGGAAACAATTTTTTAAATATCCTTTACCATTTTGGCCTCCCATTTGGGGCCAAATATCCCAATCCAGGGGGGGTAACAATAAAAAGGGGGGCCCCATAGCAAAATTTTGGATGGGGCCCCCGCCCCCCCCACCCCCCACCCCTATTTCTCACTTTTCAAACTGCCAAACTATCCCAAAAAACCCAACTTTCCCAAAAAACACTGCAACATTTTGGCCTGTTTAAAACTGCCAGAACACAACCACAAATTACCACCACATAGTGACGAAAAATCCCTAATTATCATTTGTCAGCATCCCAAAAGACAATAGAAAACCGGGCTTAAAAAAAAGTTGAACCCAATTTTTTTTGGGAAATATACTAGTTTTACACAGGCTCTGCAAAACTGTATTTTGCCCCTTACGGTGCCCAATAAAGTGGGGGGACACCCAGTGTACACAGGCCCTGCGGGAAGGGAAAATTCCCCCATAAAAGTGACCAAAAAATTTGGAAGACATCAGGGGTAAAACGGGTCTGCGGAATGTATTTTTAACCCAAACCAAAATTTGGGGGGGTTGGCCCATTTAAGGGGGGGTTTTTAGGACCCAGTTTTCCACAGGCCCTTGCAAAACTGAAAAATTAAACCCCCATTTAGGTGTTTAAAAAAAAAATTTTTGGTTTTTGGGAACCCCAGGGTACACGGGGCTCTTGCAGACTTTATAAAAAACCCCCAAAATACATTTGCCCAAAATATTTGGTAACCCCAAAGTGTACACGGGCTCTGCGGGACTGTAAAATTCCTCCTTTCCCAGTGACCATAAAAAGGGGTTTAACCCCCAATTTGTAAAAACAGGCAAATTGCATTTTGCTACATAGGGAAACCTAAAAATTTTTCCAACCCCACAAACCCCAAACCCCCAAATTTTCCACCACAATATGATTTGAAAAATTTACCTCGATTTCCTGATCAGAATACAAAAAGGCCAATAGTCCCCCCAAAAATTTACCATAAAAAGGGGAAATAAATACTAGTGTACCCCGGGCTCTGCGGGGATTGAAATAATAACCACCAACAGTGACCATTTTAAGGGGGGGGAAAAGCCCCCCAAAGTGACACAGACTCTGCAAACATATAAGTGATTTAAAAGGCAGTTTCCTTGTTTACTACACCTGCCCGTTTTTTGATAAGTTTTTGATTTTCCCCCCTTTTGCCCCTGCAGTTTTGGGGACAAAAATATCTTAGAATCCTCATTTTTTCCAAACCACCTCAAACTTTCCCTGCCCCCCTGGCAAATATGGGGCCCAATTAAAGGCGGCAGGTTTTTATTTTGGGCTAAAAAGGGGGCCCCAGAAAGGGCCCCGGGGTTTTAAGGTAGGCAAAAGGGGCCCCCCAAATAGGCGGGGGTTTTTGGAAAAGCTATGGGGCCCCAAAAATGGCAGTAAAAGCAGGGTTTAGGAATAGGACCCCATATAGACAGGCGGGGCAGGCTATGGGGGCCATATGGGTTGGAAGGGAAAGGGTTTTAGGTTTGCTATGGGGGCCCCAAAATGTAGCAAGGCGGGCCCTTTAAGATTTGGGCTATAGGGGGGCCAAAAGGAAGGCGGGGCCCTTTAGATTAACCTATGGGGAAATTTAAAAAGGGCAGGCAGGGCTTTTGGTTTTTTTTGGGGAGGTTATAGGGGCTACTTTTAAAAGGCAGGAAAGGGCATAGAGAAAAAGCAAAGGGGGAAAATATAAAAAAGGCGGGCCCCCCCCCAGGGCTTTGGAGTAAGTATGGGGGACTATATATAGGGCAGGCAGGGTTTTGGGGGGAAGCTATAGGGGGCTACTTTTGGGCCAAGGAAAGGGTTTTGGGGGGGGGCTATTAAGGTGGGGCAGGTCGGGGTATAAAACAGGCGGGCCCGGGTTAGGTGGGGGGCTTTATTAAAGGCAGGCGGGTGGGTTTTAAGGGGGCTGTATACAGGAGGCACCGGTAGGGTTATTTTACAGGCGGGCAGGCGGGTGGGGGGCGGTTTTACGGCGGGGCAGGAAGGGCTTTATAACAGGCAGGCGGGTTTGGCAGGGGACGTTAAAAGGGGGCAGGCGGGGTTGGTAGGTAGAGGTCATATACGGCAGGTAGGTAGGGCTATTTTCCAGGCGGGAAGGTGGGTTTGGGCTATATACAGGGCGGGTGGGGCAGGTAGGGCTATATACAAGCAGGCAAGGGCAGGTGGGCTATATACAGGCGGGGCAGGTGGGGGGCTTTATCCCGGCCCAGGAAAGGCGGGTTAGGGTTATTTTAAGGCATTTTAGGGGCTATATACAAGCATGCGGGTTTGGGGGCCTATATACGGGGGAGGCAGGTGGGGTAGGGGCTGTAAACAGGCAGCCAAAGGTGGGTTAGGGGCTTATACGGGGGCTGCAGGTAGGGCTTTATACAGGGGGGGCAGGGTAGGTAGGGGGCTGTATAACGGCAGGCGGGTTTGGGTAGGGGTTAATACAGGCGGGCCGGAAAATGGGGGGTGTAAAAAGGGCCCGGGCGGGTAGGTGGGGGGCCTGTTTTAAAGGCGGCAGGGGGCTGTATATGGGCAGGGGTTAGGGCTTATTCAGGCAGGCAGGTGGGGCTTTTACAGGAAGGGCAGGTAGGCAGGGGTTTGTAAACGGGAAGGCAGGAAAGGGCTATATACGGGCCCCTGGGCAGGTGGGTTAGGGTAAAAACAGGCAGGCAGGTAGGTGGGTTTAAAAGGTATATACAGACGGGTTTGGGGTTAGGCCAGGGGCATATGGGGGAAGGACGGTTTCAAAATAAAAAAAAGAAAAATAAAAAAACCCAATTTTACTCACCAGTTTGGAACCCCGGGCCATCTGTGCTCGGCGCGGGCAAAAACGATGATAGACTTTAAATCGGCGCAGCCACGGCAGCATTTGTGGGGCCGGGTTGCCCCTAACCTGCGGTTTTCCTTTGGGGGCCGGGACCGGAGGGCCCGGGACTTTTCAGAGGGGGTTTTCCCCTCCGGGGGCCCCCGGGCCCTTCCTTTTGTTATTTCGCTCCCGGCGGGCGGCGGGACCCAAAACATTTCCGGGGGGGAAGCAGACGTGCCCCTGTAGCTGCTCCGGGGCAGCTCCCCCTAAAAACCCATGGGGGGGGAAAGCTGCTATGTCCCTTGCCCCAAACTGTATTTTAAGGGCCCCTGGGGCCTATCTAAAGGGGCCTATTTTATCAAATAAACCCAAAGGGTGCATATATGTCTACAGGAGGCTATATAATTACCTACAGTGGGCTTTCATACCTACCTACTTAATGATGAGCATCATTACTACCTACTTACTTAATGGGGGGGTGCCCATACCAGAGGTAGGAATTGGTAGGGAGGTGCTGTAAAAGTGCCTAAAATGTTTGTGTTATAAATTCTGCAGGGACGAATTATGGCCGGGAGAAGCCATCATGATGGTCTCAGCAAGATGGAGAAAAAAAAGGGAAAAAGAGCGACTTATCAGAGAATGGCTCATGAGAGAAGACGTCTCCTGTGAGTCCTTGGATGTCAGGGGTTATTTTGCTTTTCAGGGCTGGGGGTCTCTGAACTTTAATACTATGTGGATCCTCAAAGTGTGGTGTTGTAGGTTATACCTGAGCTGGTGTCTGACCTTTATGTGGTCTCTATATGGTGGGTGTTGTAGGTTATACCTGAGCTGGTGTCTGACCTCTATGTGGTCTCTATATGGTGGTGTTGTAGGTTATACCTGAGCTGGTGTCTGACCTCTATGTGGTCTCTATATGGTGGTGTTGTAGGTTATACCTGAGCTGGTGTCTGACCTCTATGTGGTCTCTATATGGTGGTGTTTTAGGTTATACCTGAGCTGGTGTCTGACCTCTATGTGGTCTCTATATGGTGGTGTTGTAGGTTATACCTGAGCTGGTGTCTGACCTCTATGTGGTCTCTATAGGGCGGTGTTGTAGGTTATACCTGAGCTGGTGTCTGACCTCTATGTGGTTCCTATTGGGGGTGTTGTAGGTTATACCTGAGCTGGTGTCTGACCTCTATGTGGTCTCTATATGGCGGTGTTGTTGGTTATACCTGAGCTGGTGTCTGACCTCTATGTGGTCTCTATATGGTGGTGTTGTAGGTTATACCTGAGCTGGTGTCTGACCTCTATGTGGTCTCTATATGGTGGTGTTGTAGGTTATACTGAGCTGGTGTTTGACCTCTATGTGGTCTCTACATGGGGTGTTGTAGGTTTACCTGAGCTGGTGTCTGACCATATGTGGTCTCTATATGGTGGTGTTGTTGGGTTATACCTGAGCTGGTGTCTGAACCTCTATGTGGTCTCTATATGGGGGTTGTTGTTGGTTATACCTGAGCTGGTGTCTGACCTCTATGTGGTCTCTATATGGCGGTGTTGTAGGTTATAGCTGAGCTGGTGTCTGACGTCTATGTGGTCTCTATAAGCACTAAAAAGCAGTCAAAGGGAATATAGGAATTTTCTTCAAAAAGAATTTCTGCTACTTTAGATACATTAAAATTTGAGGTTCTTAGTGCACATTTTTTATCAAAACCTTAATTGCTCATCTACAGTGACAAGGTGACCTCAATACAGATGGGGACCTACTCTAAGGGTATGTTCACACTGCGTAACTTCAGCACGCATTTCGCGAGATGCGTGCCGAAATGACGGTATTCCATAGCTCTCATAGAGACTTATGGATTACACATCATCCCCCCCCACGCGTACAACACGATAGTATTGTACGTGCGGGGAGATAAGTGACATGTCAATTATTCGCGGAGAATACGGATTAGAAGCATACATGCCAAGGTCTGGGTGACTCCTGCAAAAAGGGGTGATTTTCCGGGAGAGCCAGGAAGCCGGCATCTGGAAGCCAAATGGCTGCCGGCTACAGCATAATGGCAGTGGCACCAGTTTAAAGCTTCATGAGATGCTGCCCTGACATCACTGGGTGCAGGTGAGGCTGCCCCACAACAATGATCTAGCTGCATAAGCAGGCACAGCCTTTATCTGCATATATGCTTAGATGATAAATGCTCTTCCACTCCTGGCCCTCTTATGGCTGCCTCCCTGCTTCACACACTGTTTGGATCTATTGGAAAGCCGAGTGATTTGGTGTCAGTTTCCTGGGCCTGGATAAATATAAGCATAGAGGAAAACGAGGACTATATCAGAAATGTGTCTCTATTTGGCGGGGTTGTAGGTTATACCCGAGTGGGTGTCTGACCCTATGTGTCTTATATGGGTGTTGTAGGTTTTACCTGAGCGGTTCGACCTCTATGGGCTCATATAGCGGGGTTGTAGGTTTACCTGAGCTGGTGTCTGATCTATGTGGGCTCTTTTTTGGGTTTAGGTTTTAACGGCGTTGTATAGTGGGAGGACATGTGTCCTGTTTTTAAAAGTGAGGGAACACCTGACCCGTGTAGGGGTTACACTTTTTCTTTTTGCTGGGTTTATTTTAGAAGGGGGTGAGGTGCGTGACCCAAAGGGAAAACAAGGGGGGGGAAAGTTGTGGGTGGAGGGATATTGTATGTGGGTGGGGGGGGATATTGAAAAGTGGGTGGGGGGGTATTGTATGTGGGTGGAGGGGATATTGTATGTGGGTGGAGGGGGATATTGTATGTGGGGGGGAGGGGGGGTATTGTATGTGGGTGGAGGGGGGTATTGTATGTGGGTGGAGGGGGATATAGTATTGGGTGGAGGGGGTATGGATGGAGTACTTTGCCCGTGTTATTATGCTTCCCTGCTAAATGTGTGACTAAATTGTATACACGTTACAATTTGTTATTTGCACACTGTATAAGTGGTAAAAAGGGTGCATTTATGTCGAGAGGCCGGTAACAATTTTCTGTACAGTATGTGGTGCCCCAAACCCTCAAACCTCCCACTGTGGGCCCAGACCCCGTCCGCACTGGGGGAACATCCCCATCCGGACTCTGGGTGGGCAAATCAAAGCCCAGAGAAGCTCAGTAAGATCACATCCCCCACAGTAGTCTCTTAGCTTTCCTCCATGCTCGATAGCCTTTCCAATGCTACAGAAAGATAATTGATACCAGATCCCCCACAGCAGGAGGAAATTAATTGCTGTGAGGAATGTGGCCCAGCTCTCCTGGCCAGCCTGTTCATTGTCCAGGAATGTTGAAGGACAACACATCACTCAGCTTTCCAATAGATCCGGATAGTGTGTGAAGGAAGGGAGGTGGCCATGAAGAGATAAGGAGGGAGCAGCACATAGCCAGTGCTCTTTACACAGCAGCCACTTGGCTCCTGCTATGGGAGACTTGAGGCCTCTCCCATGAGTCTTGGAATCTCCTAGACATTTCAGGAGTGTTGGCAATTATACTTAGAGGTCTGGGGTGTAAATGAAATAGGGCATTATGGAGCTTTCACACAGCGCAGTTTTGGTGCAGTTTTAACTGCGCTCCAATTAAACTGCCTTTATTACCAGCAGCTTATTTCTGTTGTCTAAATTGTTCAGAAAGATGTTTCGAGTAAGTAATCAATGACTGTGCCTGAAGTCTGTGTGGATACAAACACACTAATTGATTACTCACTTTCCAAACAGTTTAGATAAGTGAAAGAAGCTTGCTAGTAAGGCTGCTTTCACACAGCGCAGTTTTGGTGCAGTTTTAACTGCGCTCCAATTAAATTGCCTTTATTACCAGCAGCGTCTTTCACTTATCTAAACTGTTTAGAAAGTGAGTAATCAATTAGTGTGTTTGTATCCACACAGACTTCAGGCACAGTCATTGATTACTTACTTGAAACATCTTTCTGAACAACTTAGACAACTGAAAGAAGCTGCTGGTAATAAAGGCAGTTTAATTGGAGCGCAGTTAAAACTGCGTCAAAACTGCGCTGTGTGAAAGCACACTAAATGAAATAGCCTTAGATGTATTTTTTTTAATTAGGGCCTTAGGCTATGCACAAGAAAACGGTTGGATTTTCAGCAGGTTTAGTATTTTGGAACCGCTGAAAATGCAACCATTTTGCATACCCATAGAATTTAACTCCTTAACGCCCGCCCACCGTCTTTTGGCGTTGGGCATTTCAGGTCATTCGTCTACAGCGACGTCTCTTGGCGTTGCTGCAGACATCGGAGTTTGCGGCTCCGGGCGGCGCAGCAGCGCTGAGATCGTGGCTGTACTACACAGCCCTGATCCCAGCGCAGCTCTTGCGAGCATCGGGGAGTGGGGGAAACCTCCGCTCCCCGGTGCTTTAGCCCTTTGATTGCCGAGGATCGTCACCGCAGCGCAATCAAAGGGTTTCCCTGCTCTGTCGGGTGATCGGGACACCCGGTGACCTGACAGAGCCCGGGGAACGGCTGCACAGTCAGCCCTGAGGACCTAGAGTAGCCCCTGGACTGTCCGTGTAACAAGTCAGTGATCAGGGCAGATTGTGTGCTGTCCTGATCACTGCCTGTGTCAGACTGACACAGATTGTAATGTATTAGCATATATGAATATGCTAGTACATTACCAAGTGTAGAAAAAAAAAAAAAGTAACACAGTTCTCCCTTCATGGGATTCAAAAAAAAAAGTAAAAACCATAAAAAGTGTAAAAAAAATAAAATAAAAATAAATATTTAATAAAAAATAATTGTGCATACATTACACACACAAAAAAAACCTACACATATTATCCACATGACCATAATAACCTGTAGAATTAATCTAACAAGTTATTAAGTGTGAACTGTGAATGGTGTATAAAAAAAAAAAAGTAAAAAAAAATTAAAAAATTCTGCAATTATTTATAAGTAAACTTAAGCTAGTCCCCCACAAAGTACAACTCGTCCCAGATAAAACGAGGCCTCATCCAACTGCGTCATTTAAAAATAAAAAAGTTACAACTGTTGAAATGCAAGGAGGCAAAAACTAAAAAAATGTTGTGGTCATTAACTACTTTTCAGGTGTTCGGCTTAAGGGGTTAATAGAAAAAACGACCTGTAGTCGACACAGATGGTATTTACTTGAGTGTGTGATCAGTAGCTGTAAGTGCTGTATACTCGGGGTCAGAAAACAGATCCCATAAAAAAAATACAAAGAAAACCATTCCCTGTGTGGACAGGAAAGGTTGTCCTAATACTTCTGATGAGTTTCCAATCTATTTTTGATCTTAAATATACAACTAAACACGCAACTGATGGACAATACAGTCTGTGTGCCAGGGGGAGTAGACTATTTTTGTAGCTATGATCACGGTTAATTGCGGCGTAATTAGCCCCGCAATTACCCGTGTGGACGGGCGGTGGAGCGGACTGACAGGGCCGCAACTTCGCGCCATGACTTGAATTGCACGGCCTATACCGTAGTAATTCACATGTCAATTATTCCCCCCGGCGGATTCGCCGGGCTGGAGGAGAGTATCTAGTCTCATAGAATGTGATTACCGTATGATGGCGTTTTCGGCCGAATTGGGTACTGGCGCGTATTACGGACCGAATCGGCCCTTTTAAGCCGTGTGAACATGGCTAGAGTATGTCACAGTTATTGCGGCTACAGACCCTGCAATTACGCCGGGTCTTCGGGAGTCGCGCAGTATGCTCGCAATACGTGGTGAAATGCGCCCCAAAATAAGCCGTGTGAACTTACCCTTACTATCACAATGACCCAGACAATAAAGATACTTTATCAGCTAAAATAAAAAAAATTCCGTTTAGCCAAAAAAAACCAGATTCAAATAACAAAAATGTTTGGTTATAAAAATAATTTTTTTACTTGTAAAACCAGTTTTTATTGTGCAATACATGCGCAGTACTGCTGCCACTGAACTGACCTGGAGCCCAACGGTATAAGGTTACTTATATTGCACTATACCTGCTGTGAAAAGAAAGGCCGGCATTTGTAGTAGAATTAATCTTTTTTCCTATTACCCCTCAAAAAGTGAATAATGTGACCACCAAATGCTGCTACAAGCCCCCTGTGTCAAAGTGAAAATAAAATTGCTACTTCCTGAAGGCCTGGAAATAACCAGTGATTATGTAGCAATCAGTTTATGTTCGTATGAAAGCTTATAACATTATCTTTAGCTACAACATCACTGAAAAGAGAAACAATGTAGAAAAACCTGTCGAGAAGCCAGAGCTGATAAAAAGTAACAGTAAACTATGTAACTGTGTATAATATAAACATACAATGGAGAATAACATAGCGGCCGCCTCCCTGCACACTCACCAGGGCACACCGCAGACAGGCTGAGCAGGGCGAGGACACACAGCTTCTCCATCCAGTGGGTGATGGAAGGAAATAGTACAAAAAGCAGAGAATGCAACAATGTAACGACACACAGAAGGGCTGCACACAAGGAAGTGCTCTGACCGGGAGGAGGTCACATGATCCAATAGGAAAATGATTCTGCCGCTGGTCAGCAGTTACCGGGCGGACCAAAGAAGGACGGAGCGACAATGGACCTTTGGTCTCTTATTCTGACAGCGAGGCTAAAATGCAGCAAAAACTTCCATAAATATAATAAACAGAGAACACTCCGGACCCTGCACAGGGCTTCTGTTATGATTGCAAGAAAATGCTAAACATCTAGAGCAATCTAACTCCTGGGCTGCGTCTGCACAGCAGGGATTTACTGTCAGATTTATAAGCAATTTCAGTGCAAGGCTAAGTTCACACGGCTTATTTTGCAGCTCATTTTGCGGCATACTGCGCTTAATACGCGGGGAAATGCGCCCCATAATTACAGTAATAAATAGCTCTCATAGAGAACTATGGATTACACCTCCTCATCCCACTCGTACAATACGCACGGGGAGATAAGTGACATGTCAATTACTTGCGGCGAATACGCGAGTAATGCATGTCTATGGGGCCGGAGGGCTGCCGAAACACACGGAGCGACACGTCACAACTCACCAACGCCAGTTTTTTGTTCTATTTTGCGGCAAACACAGTTTTTACGCCATATTCTTGTTGTAAATGAACTGTTGTACACGAAAACTATGCGCATTATATGCCTAAATATGGTGCACTTGTGGCGCTCCTGTCGTGCAATGTGCCTATTGAGGCGCATTACATGTGTTATGCGCCTTCCTTCGGGCAATGCACCACGATAGGCGCATTACATATACTACCAATGATATGCTTTGTGCCGCGAGTTGCGCAATGTGCCTTTTTTGATGCGATGCGCCTTTTTCGGCGCATTAAGATTTCTATTCAAGATATACCTGACGCCAGTTTTTAGAAAGTATAGGACTTTCAGACGCACTTTACACTGATTTAATGCGCCCAACACTGGCATGGATACGCCACTTTTCGGACATGTCGCCCACGATGTACTGCGGCGTGTACTGTAAGCACCACAGTACATTGTGTGAACATACCCTAATAATAATCTTCATTTATATAGCGGCAACATATTCTGCAGCACTTTACAATATAGAGGGTATAAGCACAAACAAACCAGACATTACACAATAAAAGCTACTTACAGATGAGACACAAGGTGTGAGGACCCTGCTCGCAAGAGCTTACAATCTATTAGGGTGTACGGGAGAGACGAAGGGTGAGAAGTGCTCAGTTTACACTGGTCCGGCCATGTTGCATAAATAGGGGGTGGTTTACATAAAAATTGGGTGAACCTGCCACCCTGACAGTACATCTATATACAGATAAGTGCCTGTGGGTGCCCAAGTGTAGGGAGTGACAGAGGTGTGTGATAGCAGGTGGGGGTTAGCAATTGGGGATCTTTAGAATCCACAAAAATCTGCCTGTAAATCATCCCCATAGACCTCAATAAAGACTACGGCTCGGATTTTCTGAGGTCGTATTTCAAATCCAAAAACTGGGTCAAAAAACTCGTTCTATAATCCATCGTACTTCACCTAAAGAAAGGGGATTATAGTACTGTTCAATTGAAATCTGAAAACTGCGGCAAAAATACGGGACAAAAACTGGGTGTAAAATACTGGTCAGATTCTGATTAGAATCCACCGAGTATTTTGTCCACCATAGGCTCGGTTCACATCACTGTTGGAAGGTCCATTCAGGGCCATCTTTTCCATTGGGCACAGTAGGTAGTTGTCCGGAGATCCCACAAGTATGGGGGCCCCAGATGGTGTATGTATGTCCCAGGAATACAAGAAACATACCCTGGATCCTTTGGGTTCGCTTTGCTTATGTAACTGTTTGTGTGTTTTTAGGATGTGCAAACAGTTAAAAACCATGATGGAGAAGGGAGCCAAAGGCTCCCTGCTCTGTCAATCAGTCTTCTAGGCTGCAGGCTGCCGGTGTCCATACATAAGGGTGTGCTCTGTGGTGGCTTGAGGCATGACCTAGTGTGATGTCATGTATTTGGGCAAGGCCCACTGCAGTGCGGGGTCCAGGGGCCCATGATGCGGTTAAGACGACTCTGGTTCTGTTCAGAATCTGTTGCATTTTCCATGGGAAACGATGAGAAAAATAATTTTTTCCATCTACACAACAGACACCATGAAAACCCAAGGGACCCATTGTAATCAGTAGGGTCCGTTGGACGCCGTTGGTCTCCATTGTGAAACAAATCCTCTGGTGTCCATTTTCACTGCTGCATTGGGGGTTCTGAACGAAGTGCGAGTATCAGCTTCCATATCTACAGATATTGCAGAACTAAACATGACGGATAGCACGGCACAGAAAGTTATCTCCACTTTTTCAATGGTATTTATTTACAGATAAGAGCAAATAACATGGAGAGCCATGATATCATGGTAAAACTGGACTCTACTGCACTCTTATATACTGTAGGTGTGGGAGATGTTTTTTATAGCATATATGGACACATAGCTTATGTTCAAGCAAATATAATCCTATGCACCACTCCAACGATAGAACTACCGAGCACCATGATATTCCCTACTGCGGAGGTATAAAAAGTGCCACCATATAGTGGATCATGACCTATATAAACAGATAGAGCGCTCCCCTGGATTTGTAATGAATTGCTTAGTACGAGCTCCAGGATCTTGAAAGCCATAATCAATGATCTGAAAGAAGTGTTAAATCCGGCACCTGAGAAATAGGATGAAATCTTCACTTTTCATTAAAGGGGTTGTCTCACAACATTGATTCGTCTGACCTCAGTCCTGTTTTCTTGGTTTCATTTTGCATTCAGGGGCGTGTTTACCTGGTTTCCACTAGGCTGCAGTAGAAGCCAGGTCTGTAGCTATAGCAACCAGTGCTGACAGCCTAACGGGAGAGATCAAACAGGTCTGTAGCTATAGCAACCAGTGCTCGCAGCCTATCAGGAGGGATCAAACACGTCTGTAGCTATAGCGACCGGTGCCGACAGCCTATCAGGAGAGATCAAACTGGTCTGTAGCTATAGCGACCAGTGCCGACAGCCTATCAGGAGAGATCAAACTGGTCTGTAGCTATAGCGACTTGAGGAGCTGATGCAGCCCATACAAGAGGGGATATCTAGGGATAGGTAGGACACTGTTAATGGACACATATTGCAAAGTGACTTGTTTTTGCAAGATCTTTAACATAAAAATCAATCTTTATATTAAGGCTATGTTCACACGGCTTAACTGCGGGATGTAATTACGCCCCGCAATTACGCCGTGTGGACGGGGGTGGGGCGAGACCGGGGGAGGGAACGGGGTCCGGCACTTCGCCGGCCCATAGACAATCACTGCTAGCGCCCGTATACGCCGCTAGAAAGTGACATGTCAATTATCTCCCCCCTCTGCGTATTCGCCGAGCAGGGAGAGGAGATGTAATGCATAGTTCTCTATGAGAACTGTGGATTACCGTAATGACTTGGACGATTCAGCCCGTAATAGACGCACTCCGGCGCGTAATTACGGACCGAATTACGTCCTGGTTTAAGCCGTGTGAACATGGCCTTAGACAACTCCTTTAACTTCCAAAAATCTTATAAAACATCTGACGTGTTTCAAGCAGCCGGCTTTTAATCGTTGTCATGAAACTTTCTTAATATTTTTATGAATTAATAAAATGTGAAGATTATATCTTATTTCTCCAATGCTGAATTGAACACTTCTTTCAGAACATCATGACATTCATCAAAGCAGTTGCGGCAGAATTCTGGCCCAATTTGCAGCAAATATACCGGCGTCCATGCTTTAAACCAAATTTATGATGTATTTTAGACAGTTTCTAGACACTTCTACGTCTCAGCTGATGAAGGGGATTTGGCTTTGGATAAAGGGCTAGATTTGTGGAAAGGGGGCATCACTTAGCATTGAGCACCATGTGCTTTTGATGCAGTTAGTGCCAAGGAGTAAGCCAAGTAATAGAAGGTGTAAGGTAAGACTAGACTATTCTAACATTTATCATTACTGTGATACATGTGATGTATTTTAAGACTAAGTTAACTTCACACTAAGTATCCATATACTGCCCCGTAGTATTTTATGGTGCATTATTATATGATTTGAGCCCTACTTGGTGGCATTATATGTTCAGGGGCAGTTTAAGGGTACAATAATATTATAAGTTGCTATTATGTGAGTATTGTCTGGCACCAAATCATAGTAATATTACAGTACAGCAATAGTATTCGAGCAGGGATGTTCTGTGCCTCTAGGTTCAACACCCTCCAGCCACTTTGTTTCCTTTCTATAACACCTTTGACATTTCTATATAGGAATTTTAACCCAAATTAACACCATATGATGGAATTTTTTTTTCACTAATATATAACAGTATTTGGGTAGTGATAGTCGAAGTGCATTTCTACAAGGAGCGAAATATTCCTCACAAATGTCTAACACACGGCTACTATAAGGATCAAATAAAAAATGGCAGGCAGGGTTCTTTACCCCTCCATACCCCAGGACAGCTATAATGATTAGGCACCCTAGGCAGCTGCCTTGGCTGTCTGGAAACCCTAATGGGTCCGAGCTTTATTTCACTTTTCCTTACACAGACAGTGGCAAGCTGTAGGTTTCTCATGCCACTAGTGTTCGGTATTTGCCCAGTGACAGGGCCTGTCTCCTCTTCTGCCCCATGGCCCTGTTTTCTAACCATTACTAAGAGCACTCCAACAAGAACCATGAATCCACCCATCCACAAAAACTATAAAACAAAAGATGTAGGTGCACGTTGGGGTAACGGAAATCAGTGTAAACACAACAGCATATCAGGAGCGCTCTACCAATGCTATGGATGTGCTGATTAAAGGCGTTTTGCCACGATGTAATGTTGACGTGGGATCCTCCAAAATGGGTATTTAATCACTTTTCTAAATATATGTGATTACAAAAAGTGAAGACTCTGAGAGAGCCACAGGCTGCCTTACCTGCCCTTAGTTAGCTGAAAGCTTGCATTACACACGACCAGAGAAGGTGACAGGCCGCGCTTGCGTGAAACACTTCTTATCTGATGACAGGGAAAATTAATGAGCTTCAAGAGGCTGGGGAGAAATGTGCAGTGTATCAGCCTGTGTTGTCTGCTTTGTCTGCACTGTTGTAATCTTATTATTTTAGTTAAGTTTTGAGAAGCTCCCTTATTCCTCACTCCTTGCTCACCCCCTCCCTCTCACCCCTGCAGCTTTCATGACTTAGCATGATTTGTTTACATTCTCCCTGTGCTGATAAGGAGGTAAGGAACTTGCATCCTGGCAAATCCCCTTTAAATTTAATCTTTGTATTGTTTGCTTGGTGGATTGGCAGTCTCCATTTTGATCATTCACTCCACCCATCCCCCGAATCGATCTCTCCACATAGCAGAGTATAACTGGGACCTGTATGGAGGCCTGAGAGGGCACTCAGCAAGGTGAGATGTTACTGTAGGCCCCATTCTAAACTGAGGTCACCTTGTTGTGGTGAATGGGCCCTCACTGTTTTGATAAAAAATGTGCGCTAAGAACCTCAAATTTTCATGTCTCCAAAAAGTAGCAGAAATGCATTTTAAAATAGTTCATATGTTCACTTTGACAGTCTCTTAACATTTGTAGAGCTACTGATATGCTATGTTTACCAGTGAAAGCACTCGCTGTGTCAATTCATCTTCATGTCCCGGCTACCATAGATGAGTTGTTGTGAAGCTCTGGCACACACTTGGTAAGTAGTTCAAATACCTGGACTTGTTAGGTGCCATTATTGCCAGATCTGATTGTGCCTAGTGGCCTGCATGGTGGTCATGACAGAGAGGCTATGAGCAGCCATGGGTTGAGGGTTTCAAGAAAAGCTTAGATAATTACTTGCTACTAAATAATCTTAATACTTATGTAGATGTATATAAAGCTTATTAGAATGTAGACACCGTCTGATCGCTTTTTGGGATGAGGAACAAAATATAAGCAAGAAAACAAGGTGTATCACAGTGTTCTCCATTCTGTCCTATGGGAGTTCCCAGTACAGGGGAGCGCTGTGTTCTCCATTCTGTTCTATGGGGGCTCCCAGTACAGGGGAGCGCTGTGTTCTCCATTCTGTTTCTATTGGACTTTCCCCGTACAGGGGAGCGCTGTGTTTTCTCCATTCTGTTCCCATGGGAGTTCCCAGTACAGGGGAGTGCTGTGTTCTCCATTCTGTTTTTATTTGGGGACTTCCCAGTTCATGGAGAGGGGGGCCTGTGTTCTCCATTCTTTTCCTATGGGATTCCCAGTACAGGGGAGCGTGTGTTCTCCATTCTGTCCTATGGGAGTTCCCAGTACAGGGGAGCGCTGTGTTCTCCATTCTGTTCTATTGGACTTCCCAGTACAGGGGAGCGCTGTGTTCTCCATTCTGTTCTATTGGACTTCCCAGTACAGGGGAGCGCTGTTTTCCCCTCCATTTGTTCTTTTGGGATCCCAGTACAGGGGAGGCTGTGTTCCCCATTCTGTTCTTTTGGACTTCCCAGTACAGGGGAGCGCTGTGTTCCCCAAATTCTTTTCCTATGGGAGTTCCAGTACAGGGGGCGCTGTGTTCTCCATTCTTTTCTATGGGACTCCCAGACAGGGGGCGCTGTGTTCCCCTCATTCTGTTCTATTGGACTTCCCCAGTACAGGGGAGTGCTGTGTTCTCCATTCTGTTCTAGGGGAGTTCCCATTTACGGGAGCCTGTGTTCCCATTTTTCCGGATTTTCCCCATAGGGAGGGGGCTCCACTGTTCAGGGAGGGGAGGCTGGTTTTTGTTTTGGGCCCCCCCTCCATTCTGTTCTATGGGAGTTCCCAGTACAGGGGAGCGCTGTTTTCCCCTCCATTCTGTTCTTATGGGGTTCCCAGTACAGGGAGTGCTGTGCTTTGCCCTTTTCCATTTCGTGTGTTCATTTTGTTCTTTTGGGACCCCCCAGTACAGGGGAGCGCTGTGTTCTCCATTCTTTTCCTATTGGATTCCCAGTACAGGGGAGCGCTGTGTTCCTCTGTTCTTTGGTTCAAAAAGGGAGGGTTCCCAGGTTCAGGGGTAGCGCGTGTTTCTCCATTCTTACCCTTAGGGGGATTCCCCGATACAGGAGAGGCTGTGCTCTTCATTCTGTTTTTGGACTTCCCAGTACGGGGGGCTGTGTTCTCCATTCTGTTCTATGGGAGTCCCAGTACAGGGGAGCGCTGTGTTCTCCATTCTGTTCTATGGGAGTTCCAGTCAGGGGAGGCTGTGTTCTCCATTCTGTTCTATTGGACTTCCAGTACAGGGGGGGCGCTGTGTCTCCATTTGTTCTATTGGACTTCCCAGTAAGGGGACGCTGTGTGGGGCCGTCCCAGAATCCATAGAACAGATTGAACATCATCAAAGGAAAAGGGTCTTTCCATTCAAAAGCCGACTGTGGGGCGCTTTCTTGAAAATAGGTGCAGATCTCAACTGTCACACATTTATGGTATATCCTAGTTAAATGCCATCAAAGTCTAAGCTAGAAACAGCCCTTTAAGATTAAACACATCAATCTTCATTTTGGTTTCCACATTAATGTTTTCAGAGCATTGACCTGTTTATCTGCTATTCACAGCCCCGGCTGAGCCAGTTGTGCAGTAAACTTTAAACCCCCCCCGCAGGGAACTCATGTAATGGAGGGGGGGGCCCTCGGGAAAGTTTTAAAGGGGAGTTGTCTCCCCACGGGTTTCAAAGAATGCGAAAAAAATTCTCGTCATTTCCCGGTTCCCCTAAATTGCATAAGCCCATGCTTGTACGCTTTTAGATGCAAATTGATTAGATTACTTCTCAAACACTGGGAAGACTTCTTATCTGATCCCCAAACAAAAAGCCCTAATTCAAGCTGTTTTTTGGTAAAACAAATTTTTACTGTTGGCAGCAAGGCCTGACTGAAAGCTGACCGTGGTGCTCACTCTTGTTAACTCATTTAAAAAACCCCCAGGAGTTTGTTTTCAGGTCATTATGAGGGAAAAGAAATAGCCCAAAGGGGGTAATAAACACTTTTATCCTTTAGGGAAAAAAGGGAACAAGCAATATATTTGGAAAATGGGCTTTTTTTGGGGTTCCCCAATTTTTAAAGTATTTTTGTAGCGAGACAACCCCCTTTTGTTTACATTCCCCGAAATTTGGGGGGTGCTGCCCGTAAATGACAGCTGTGATGGGCGGCCCTTTTATAGAACAAAACTGTTTTTCGGTCTACGATTACAGAAACAAATTCCCAACCCCCATGTTAAATTTTTGTTAGGGGCCCATAAAAATTTTGTGGTTTTTGTGAGTGTGCAATAATCTAAGGAAAATTGTAACATTTTACGCAAAAACTGGCAACATGTGCTCTTATTTATGTACAAATACCAAGCTGGGAAGTAACAAGTCCCCTCATTATTTTTTAAACAAATCTCCATTTCCCATTGGTTTGGCCGAAAAAAAAGAGCTCCAAAATATCAGTGAAAAAAGCGAGATGTGCGTAAATTGTGAAAATAAGAAGTAGGCAGCAATGTATGGCCAGCTCTTCTGAATGCAGTTATGGAACATATCTTAGGTCAGTTTTTAGAAATGGATTTTCTTCTGCTTCTCTCTTAGGAAACCATTCACACTTCTCCAACAACAGAGACCTAATGATGGTTCGCAAAGCTCTGCAGCTCGGCCTCTTCTGATCGGCTCCTGTGTGTAAGCATAAGTCCACCACAGACTCAGAAGGAAGTCACTGCAGGGAGAGCTGATTACTATTACAGTAAGGGCAGAAGAATTATAAAGTGCAGATCACTGTATAACCCATGAGAAACAGAGCTACAAACGTTAATAATAATAAAAAATAAAAATTATAATAATAGTAATAATAATAACACTGTTAATTTATATAATCTATAGAATTCAAATCATCTATCAGAATTAGAAATGACTTTCTTATATGTCATAGATGTGTCCACATTGGTAAAACTGTGATTTCTGAACACCTCGGAATCATGTAGTGGAAGATATGACACAATATCCTAGGCCGCCATTGATTTAAATTCCACTTTGCTTATGAGACCGATTTCCAGTATATGAATACAGCAGCAAAGGGGGTTTGTTTATTTTATTTATACAGCGCCATTGTATTCTGTGGCGATGGACAGAGATTAACATAACTCTCAGGTGTCTGTCTCCATTGGGGCTCACAGTCTAAACTCCAGATAAACCCCATGCAAATATGGAGAAGGAATACAAGCTTCTTGCAGTTGTGGTCCTTGGTGGGATTTGAACACAGAACCCCAGCACTGCAGGACGACAATGCTAACCACTAAGCCACTGTGCTGTCCTGTGCTAACCACTGAGCCACTATGCTAACCACTGAGCCACCGTGCTGCCCTTTGCTAACCACTGAGACACTATGCTAACCACTGAGACACCGTGCTGCCCTGTGCTAACCACTGAGCCACTATGCTAACCACTGAGCCCCCGTGCTGCCCTGTGACAACCCCTGAGCCACTATGCCTAAACCACTGAGACACCCTTTCTGTACTGTGGGTAACCACTGACCTCCTGTGCTACTCACCGAGACACTCAGCTCCACTGTGCTAACCACTGCGACACCGTGCTGTACTGTGCTAAACACTGAGCTCCTGTGCTAACCACTGAGCCTCTGTGCTGCACTATGCTAACCACTGAGACACCGTGCTGTAGTATAATCAAATGAGCCATGTGGTGACTATGCTAACCACTGGAACCCTGCTGTAGTTTTCTAATCACTGGGT